>JANAVB010037818.1:0-297998 GCA_029216955.1 Iris pallida
TATAGATATATATATATATATATATATATAATATATATATATATATATATATATATATATATATAAAAAATATATATATATATATATATATATATATATAGGGAGTTTACACTCGTCCACCTCCAGTTGCTTTCATGTGGTTAAAGATGATCAGACCTTCTCACCTAGTATATCGGTTTGAGGGTGAGTATTTTTTGGAGCCATATCTGCCCAGCCGATTTGCTCTCTAATTCGACTACGATCAAATGCATGTTGGAAACGCAACCACCTGCCTGAAAGCTTTTGGATATTTGATCGATGGAGCTAGAGGATGGAGGTACTACAGTGCGAGGAGCACTAAGGCTACATTCACGATGCCCTCTGCTACTTTTGAAGCGGGTCCACGTATGTTATATACATACGCAAATATTTATACTTCCGCCAATACCTTTTTCGAAGGCTTCTCTTTGTCTGATAGTTTTGTTAGTGTTAGAAGGTCGCGAGCAGGGGCCAAGATTACTCTGGAATTCATAGAGGCTGAGGAGAATGCCCCTACTGATGAGCCGCTAGAAGCTACACTTTTTGGTTTCCCCGATGAAGTTTATGATGCGCTATATGTTACGCTCAAGAAGAGGAAAGAGAAATCCCTCGTAAAAGGGACTAAAAAAGACAGAAAACTGAAGCTTCATCTGCTCAATATGTCCCAGATGAACCCTCTTCTCCCCCTAAGGCTCGAAGGAAGGAAAAAAAAGCAGTTGTTGTCGCTGAACAGCCTGTAGCAAGGACGATATCTCAAACACGACAAATGGAAGCAGGACTCTCCTCTGGGTGAACAGGGGCAACCCCTTCTCCAATCCCAAAAAACAAGTAGAATTTCTACTCAAGGGACTAGTAGAGGGCCGGATGTGCAGGATGAACCTTCTGGAACTGAGGGATCACCTCCAATACCGCTCAAACACAAAACGAGGAGAAAATTGTTGGCAACCAAAGTTTTACAGCAGAAAACTATAACTTTGCCTACTCCATCAGTACCGAAGCAATCTCCTGGTCAACCAGAACCGTCACTACCATCGTACGTCACTACCGTCGCAGGATCCACTGTCTCCAAAAGGTGATACTTTTACCCTTTCAATCTAACAAGAGTTATTGGATGTTAACATATGGGGCATTTGTGTTGATATATATTTTCTATTTGCAGAGACCCCAATAAATAGTGCTCCAGCTCCAGCTGCTACAGCGGACACTCCTTCGGTTCTTATCTCAGAACCAGTAGTTGTAAATATCACCATTCCTCTGTCTACACTTGATGCAGCAGGTGTGACGTTGTCGCCATCTACTGATGATGCTCTAGGGGTCACAGTTCCTAAAGAAATGTTAACCTTAAAAGATATTATTCTGGATGTCCCAGTTCCTTCTACAGTCCAAACTCCTACACTCTCTCAAGAAGACAAAGAGATGATAGAAGCATTGAATGGTTGCGATTTCGATGATGAGCTGATCGAGGAAGATCCCATAAATGCTACATCTGATCTTGATAAAACTGAAATAAGCTAAAATCCAATGGAGACCTACAAAGATCAAAACTTGACGACCAAGGATGGCCAAATCACTGTTGAGGGTGAAGAGCACCCTGTTGAAGATGAGGGTCATCAGAGCCCTAAAGATGATAATCAGAATCTCGAAAAGCTGCAGGGCGATAAGAATTCTGATGATGAAGTTAAGGGCGACAAAAGCCCAGATGATGATGAAGGTGATGATGATAAAGGAGATGATAAAAGCCTTGCTGAAGGTCTTAAAGATATTGAGGGTGATAAAAACCCTGATGATGATAAGGAGGATGATGAAGACCTCACTAAAAATCTCGGAGAAACTGGGATGATGAAAACCCTTATATTGATGTGGAAGGAATCTAAACCCCTGCTGAACAAGTCTTTGAGATGGAAGGGGCAGAAGTGGTGGCCCTAGGAGGCCAAGCTGAGTCGGAGGCTGGAAGTAGCCATTTTGTATCCAAAGGCCCAGAGGCTGGAGGCTAGAAGCAGTCAAACGGCTGTATCTGATAACACCATGGTGAGGCTCGTTACAGAATGAGATACTACGCCTTACGAAATTCCATATATGTCGCTGGGATCAGGTAATTTTTGACTTTATTCACCGTTGCTCCTTTGATGTTGTATGATATAATGATTTTGCTTTTGGATTGCAGCAGGTCATGTGGGGACAATCATTAAAGTCCTGTTGACTTTTACCGCTTTTAGCCTTAGCTCTACTATGGCTCCCCTAGACGTGGGGACTTATACCATGGAAGAAAGCTCTTCAAGGATGCCTGCACCAAAATCTCCTGGCATGCAAGCTGTGATTCCTCCATCTTCTGCAGAAGGAGGAGCTCTTGTTGAGGTGGCAACACCTGGTGTATCAGCGATGACCAATATCATTGTCGAAACATATACGAGTGCCTTCTTCACTTCCTTGAGCACTTTGGTAGAAATGGCCCTAGAGAAGCAACATCCTTACGATTTATTAAGGAGAACAACTTCTTTTGTAATTGAAGCCATACGCGGTCTCGGCGATACTGAAAGGAGGTCAATTTCCTGGTGCAGATCTTAAATGAGCTTGAAGATCCTATCAGATCTTATCAAGAACTGACGAGAGGCAATATACAACGACTAGTAGATGCAGAGTGTGAGGCTATAGCTCGTGAATATAAAGAACGACAAGTCACCCTAAACAATTCTATAGTTTCCTTCTCGATACGATCTAGAGAGATAGAATCAAGCATTGTTGAGGCTACTTCTTCCATTGAGCTTTACAATACTGGGGCAGTAGAGAAAAAGAAAGAAGAAACTGAAAGTCAAGCTCGCCTCCAAGAGCTAGAAGCTAAAATGGCCAAGCTTCGTGCATCGGTCACGACAGCTAAAAAGAGTCAGGAAGAAGTGCTTGAATTATCGCAAGTTGTCTCGAGTCGTCTGGATGATCTGATTCAGCAATGGAATGACTTTCTCCAAGTTCGGGGTGCAGAGATAGAATGCCAAGTTACATCACTGCAACCTTTACAACCAGAGTCCAGGAGAGATTTGGCCAGGATAAGAGTAATTACCTCCAGGGTAGAGCGAGCTAAATCTTTGAAGAAGACGTTTACAGATCTTAGCACCCAGCCTCCAAAGTAAAATCGTCTTTTAAGAATGAAACGTAATAACTTCTTTGTTTTGAACATTTTTTAGGTGAATGTAATAGTTTTTTGTGTTTGCATAATATTGCATGGAATGAAGAATTGATGGACTTTTATGGCTCTATTACTTATTATGTATCTGTTTAAGACACAAGCAATAGGTAGAAGTAAGAAATATGTTCAAAGATACTGGACGTGATATATTTTTTTAAAATAACAATACTCATTATATCTATTCAGAGATAATGTGGACATGACAGAATATAATTTTTGAGATATTGTCATTTCTGGGACGACACTATCAGAGGTAATGTGGACGTGACAAGTCGTTGTTGTAGATAGCAGAATTCAGAGGTAATATGGATGTGAATTCATATATCTATTGATTATCCTTGGGTCAACTAGGACTCAGGAATAGGATATCTTTTAAAATAGCTGGGTTTTAAAAGATGATGCTTTCAATGATGTAGTAGATGTTATGGGTTAATCTGTTGAGGATGTATCGTAAAATCTGGGTAGACTCCACTGGGAATTTTTGAAGATTTATTATCTGTGGTGAGTAAAAGATAATAACTCGAAGATTTGAGATATGTACAATATTTGGAAGACATAGTACACACTTTCAAATATGATACTTCTTTAAAAATTTGCCATTGATAGGCATCATAGCGATTCGGCCGTCCATCTCGGTTAGTTGATAAGCTCCGTTTGAGAAAACTTTGCTTACAATGTAGGGACCTTCCCACTTCGGCTCAAATTTGCCCTTGTTCATATGCGTGATAGTCATAGGACGTCTGACAGTAAGGACCAACTCACCTTTTTGAAATGCTCGTACTTTAACTTTACGATTGAAGGCTTTTGAGATACGGGCTTGGTATAACTCGATGTGTTGTTGAGCTAGTAGCTGCTTCTCGTCGAGTGCTTCAATCTCCTGAAGTCGAAGACGATCATTGTTTTCTACTGTGATTTCATTGGCAATAGCTATTCCTAGAGAAGGAATTTGAATTTCTAACGACAAAATAGCTTAACATCCATACACTAAAGAGAAAGGTGTACAGCCAGTCGGGGTGCATACGGTAGTACGGTATGCTCATAGACATTCTCCAAGCTTTTTGCTCCAGTTGCGTTTATTAGAAGAAACAAATTTCTTGAAAAATCTTGATAATCATTTTGTTGAATGCTTCAACTAAACCGTTAGTTGCGGGATTATACGCTATAGAAGTGACATTATTGATTCGATTGTCATCACAGAATCGAGTAAATTTCTGACTGACAAATTGAGGTCTGTTGTCATGGATGATTCGCTGAGGAACACCGAATGGATATATTACATGATGTTTGATGAAGCTAATGACACTGCTTCTTTTGACTTTAGCTAAGGGTATAGCTTTTGCCTATTTTTAGAAGTAATCGGTTATAGCCAGGATAAACTGGTGTTCTCGCGATGAGGGCGGATTGATAGGACCGATGACATCCATGCCCCAAGCTTCAAAGGGCCAAGATGTTGCAGTGGGATGCAGGAATTTTGATGGTTGGTGAATGAAATCTGCATGAATTTTACATGCTCAGCATTTCCTCGCATACTTAATCGCGTCCGTTACCATAGACACCGTCATGAGCTTCACGTAGTATCTGCTTTGCTTCATCTTCCGTAAGACAACGTAAGAGCATACCGTCAAATGATCATCGGTATAGTGTTTTAGAGGAATGATTGTATTAGAATCGAAGCGACCGTCGACAGATTGTCATTGCTTCTTTAGGATCTTCGGGATGTCATGTACCGCGAAGTCGATGAAAGGAGCCCTCCAGTCTTCGCTAGTAGTACAAACTTCAACTGAATTACTAGTTTCAATATTCAAATTATTCTCGAAACAGAATAATTCCCTATAAGTGATTGTAGAAGCATGAAAAATCTCAGCTGATAACATTCCTCCACCGCAGCGCAGATGATACAAAGGCGCAGACCGAGTATTAAAAAGACAACAGAAGCTATGGAAAGAAGTTTTGTTATTATTATGCCTACAAAGATCTAGTATAGATTCATCAAGGCTATACGTAAAAGATTAATCCTACTTCTTCTACAAAAGATCGATTACAGATTCAGCAAAGCCTAGAGGAGTCTACAAGGGGTTTAGTCTTCGTCAAAGTGTAGTCCCCCTTCTTTTTGGTACGCATACTGGAAGATTGATCCCCCATTGAAGTGTATTCTGACTTTCTTATGGGCACAACCCTTCAAAGTGCATCAGCTACTCGACTGAAGCGAGCAACTTTCGAAAGCAGTAATTGTCCCGGGTTTTCAGAAGGCACAGAAGGTCTCAAAAGTCTAGAATAGGCAGGGCAGAGCACAACCTGTGGCTCTTTGGGCTAGTCATCCACCCACAAGCTAGGTCGTCAAGACCTCGAAGACCTCCAAGGCGTCGCCCAGGTTCGAACTCCTCATGAAAAGCGTTTCAGCATATTGCAAGACTCATCAGCAGCTCTTCTTTGAAGACATAGCCCCTTTGAACGAACGAATCCTCAACCAAAATTTGACTTAAGCAAGGCCAACCGCCGCTCAAAGCTAAGTCTAGATCCAACATGGTGGTGAACGGTGCCAGAAAGAAGACGTGACTCTTCAGAAGAAACTCCCCCTTTATATAGGGCGGGAGTGGTCCAAAACACAGGCCACATGGCCGACGGTCAAAATTCCTATATTAATGGGATGAACCTAGGACTCAGCACGATGAACATCATTAAATAAAGTTCATTCGACTAAGTCCTAAACTATCCTAGGATCCCTTGAAATTCCCCAAATAACGGTGGAAATTAAGAGGGAGTCGTTCATTAAGGAGCGATCATTAATTGTTCTTTGAAAGAAGACTTCAAAGCCAAGGCCTTCAATCCAGAGGTGCAGCTGCATTCCTGCGCCAACCTTAGGTGTAGACTGGTGATGTTTTCACACCACCTCAACTCCAACGGCACAGCACTCTGCTCCGACCCAGAAGCTTAACTACCTTTCGTCAGAGACTTGGGGGACACCGCTTGCCTCCAGCACAAGCCTGACTGCTACTTTAAAGCATAATAAAATGGTCTATTTGAAGGCGCAACCTACTCGTCGCCCTAAAGCATAGTGACTTTACCCAAAATATAGCCTACTCGTTGCCCCTAAAAGCACAGAGGCCATGTTGTCTTCGAAACATAGTCCACTTGTCGTCCTAAAGCACAGAGGTTCTGTCGTCTCCAGAAGGACAGTCTACTCATCTCTCCAGAAGCACAGCCAGCCTTGTCTAAAGCACAGACGGCATGGTCCCACCCAATCGGTTTGCTTAAACTGGCTCTCTTAAAGATAGGATTAGGATTGATCAAGTTGATAAATGCAGATTGATTTAAATTTCAGACGAAGATTACACAGAATATAAATCTAAGATGAAATCCCAAGATTTGTTCGGCTAGATCCGAATAAGCAAATCGGCATACGCCACGTGTCACCTCCTTCGGTTATTTTGATAACTACCAGAGATCTCGTTTGAGGGAAATCTCAGCACCTGCCACGTGTCAGCCCCACAGAAGCTCACACCGTACAAGGACTGAAGATTCCTTCATATTTTGAAACCCTAATACACATCGCATATGTGCCCCTCTCTCCTATAAATAGGAGAGGTTTTTCCTCCAACAAGAGCATCGACAAGGGGAAGAAGATCTACAGAATTATCAAAATATTTAACTTCGGCGTCCTCCTGATCGGTAATCCTAGAGTTCCATCAAAGGCACCAGAAAGTTAGAGCAAGTCTCATATCAGCATCGGATCGTCAACGGAGTAAAGGAGCTGCTGCAGTGCTCGATCTCCACTGTCACACTTTCCCAAAAACTTTTGTACTTAGATTTCTTCGCATAAGAATCAATTGTACTCTTTTTTACGTTCATAATACAAAAAGTTCGTTCACCCTTTTGTCATGTCGAACAGTGATGACGATCAACTGTTGTCTTTTCACATGGATCGTTAATACTGCTGCTAGATTAGAAAGTGTGTCATCTTCTGTATTGCATGCTCGACGTACATGGTCAATAAAGAAACCTTTGAAGGATGTAGCCAATTTGACTGTTGCTTCCTGCTATGGGATAAGATCAAGATGTCGAACTTCATACGTGCCTTTAACCTATTTGACAATTAGTTTAGAGTCTTCGTATACTTCAAGATATTCGATATACAACTATTTAGCTAATTGGAGACCGATGAGTAGGGCATTGTATTCAACAACATTGTTATAGCATGGCTCGTCCAGGGAATAGGCTCTTTGAATAGCTAGCCCTTCTGGTGATACAAGGACGATCCTAACTCCAGCGACAATAATATTGTTAGGTCCAATTCTAGATGCTCCATCAAAGAATAGACACCAAGCAAGTATTCCTTCTGAAGTCATGTTAGATTCCAGAGTTTTATCATGAATTTCATCGTAAAGTTTAGATATTTCAGGGATTGGATGGACAGTTAAGAAGTCAGCTAGGGCTTCACCCTTAACAGACTTTTATGGGACATAGACCATATCATATTGTGATAGTAATATAGCCCATGTAGCGAGTCTAGAATTGAGTGTACTGGGCTTCTTCATCAAAACACATAGAGGATTGACTCTAGAGATGACATGAATGGTCTGGCCCGTGATATAATACCGTATTTTCTGAACAACAAACATCAAGGCTAGACATTCTTTTTCTACCAGGCTATATCGATGTTCAGCACTGATCATTGTACGACTGAGATAGTTAATTGCTTGCTCATGGCCTTTCTTGTTCTTCTGGGCTAGTAGGGCACCCAGAGAGTGATCCATTGCTCGAATATACATCAGGAATTCCTGTGATTGGAGGAACTAAGACTGGAGGGTTCATCAAATACCTCTTTATGTCTTCAAATACTTGCTGACATTCGTCAGTCCAAACGAAAGACACACCTTTCTTCATCAATTAAGTGAACGGTTTGCAGCGTCCAGAGAGATTTAAGATGAATCTCCTGATGCACGCAAGCCATCCCTGGAATCCTCGTAGCTTTTTTGGGTTGCGTAAAGGACGCATCTCTTGAATGACTTTGACTTTCTTGGGGTCAACGTGTATACCCTTAGAGGTAATAACGAATTCGAGGAATTTTCTACTAGAGACTCCCATAAATGACTTGGTAGGATTCATCTTGAGTTGATGCTGGAGCATTAGATCAAAAATAGTTCTTAAGTCTTGGATGTGATCTCCTTCAAACGACTTTTGACAGCAATATCGTTAACATAGCATTCTACTGTCTTTCGTAAATGTTTGTGAAAGATGGTGCCCATGGCCCGCTAAGAGGTGGCACCAGCGTTTGGCATGACTGTGTAGCAGTAGACTCCTAAAGGAGTGCGGAAAGATATATGTTTTTCATCTTTAGGGTTCATTCTGATCTGATTATATCCGAAGAATTCGTCTATAAAAGACATTCGTTCGAACCTGTAGGTATTGTTGATTATGACATTAGTGATCGAAAGAGGGAACTTATCTTTGGGACAAGATTCATTAAGGTCTTTAAAGTCGATGCAGACTCAGACCTTTCCTATTTTCTTCATAACCGGGACGACGTTAGCCACCCAGTCTAGATGTTGTTCCTCTCTGACAAAGTCGTAAGCGATAAGCTTCTTGACTTCAGCTTCTATGGCATCCATCATATCATGTCAGAATTGACGTTGTTGTTGTTTGACTGGCTTAGCATTTGGCAGAAAGTTGAGCTTGTGAGTAGCAATCTGAGGATCCAATCTCGACATATCTTCATAGCTCCAGGTGAATACGTTAATTTATTCTCTGATGAACTGGATCAGCTCTTGCTTGTCCATTTTTGGAAGACTTTTGCTGATAAAGATTGGCCTTGGAGAAGCTTCATCTCGACGTCAATCTGGACCAATTGATTCTCAGTGGGTGGTTCACATTGTTTGAAGCAAAGTTTCCATTGAGTATCTATCCTTTGTGCCCAAGGATCAGTTTTAGGGGTCTCGGTGAAGTCGCCATTGTCCTCTGATAACTCAGTGGTTACCATATTGGAAGATATAGTCACTCGATGGACATGACCTATGCTGGTGTCTGAATCCCATGACAAAGAATCAGAAGAGTTAGGCCGTTCTTCTTTATCAAACTCAGAAATATCTGGGGTTGATATTGGCGAAGTATAGCCTAACCTATGCTTTATTTTGTTGTAATATTGTAACAACTTTCCTTTCGGGACGGGTATGCGAATAGGAGTTCGCCTACCTTTACCACCATTGAGGCCAAATTTGAAATTATACCCCATTTTCCGAATGATGTCTTTGGATTACTGACTATAACGACGTAGTTGAAGTTGCCCGCTATCATCATTTTCAGAGGCGCTATCAAATGTAGCATTTTGATTCAGTCCTTTGCTGAAAAGGATACGATGCTCATCTTTCTTTCTGGAGGGAACTAGAAAGAATGATTTTTGTTCTGGTTCTATCGATACCTCATTTTGAAAGGGTTGAATTGTCTCCAAGGTCAGAGGTTCAAAGTTTTCCAAAATTTCTAGATAACATTGTGTGTAATAATTGATATCAATATACTGCAAAGGAGACGCTACTTTATTGATATTTGCATCAACATTTACAACAGTATTTTTAACCTTGGCCGATGGCTTTCCAAGATTAATAACAAGAGGAGGAGAAGTAGGAGGCTTATTACGACGAAGGTCGATAACAAGAGGCTCAGAAAAGGTGAGCTCCCTATGATCCATCTTTTCAGCAGGAGGATGCTTGGTAGAAGGAGAGAGATTAATGGTCAGCATCTGAGAAGACGAAGGACGAGAAGTACGTCCTTTGACTGGAATTGCCAGGACCTCATCTGGATTATTCTTCCGGTCTTCCTCAATGTCCATAGCCAGCACGACTTTCATGAACTCTTCTTTATATATTCTGGAGTCTGTATAATAAGCGTCAATACCTCGGAAGGGATTAAGGTCAGCCACTTCCTTTCGGACTTCTCCGTTGTCATCAACATGTTTGAAGCATTGAAGGAGAGTTGATGGCACGATATTATGTTCATGCAACCACGGTCTTCCTAATAATACATTGTAGGAGACGTGATTATTGATCATATAGAAGGTGACTTTTGTGCGGAGATTGCCAATTTGGATTTTTAGGTGAATCTTTTCTAACGGTTCGCTTCTTCCAGAATTGAACCCCAGAATCGTCGTTACGGTCGTAGAGAGGTTATGGACCAAAATTCTCAGCACATCTAATAGAGTTTTCGGCATAATGTTGAGTGCAGATCCAGGGTCGACTAAAATGCGGTCAACCTTTATTGTGTCGACATACCCTGTAAAGTATAGAGGTCGGTCGTGTCGATTATCTTCGAGTAGCATGTCATCCTGAGTGAAAGTGATATTAAAAATCAATTCTATCATGCTATGACAATGAGAGCATACCACAGGTTCTTCATCTGGTTTCTTAAGATATGCCAGACAAGCGTCGGCTTGCATCAAAGCCTCACTTAATGTTTCTCGAGTTTCCCTCGAGAGGTGCAGGAGTTTGAAAATCGATAATCTTGTCGGGATATTGGCTAGTTGAGCCAATATGTCAAAATTATACAGCTTTTCGAGTCCTTGTAATATAGTTTTCTTTAAGCTTTTGTCAAAGCGGGCCGGCTGCATACCTCTGTCAGCTGTTGTTGGCTTGGGAGGGACAGGTTCCACTTGAGGCGATGATGCCAAAGGAACGTTGGAGAGAGTAAGAGAAGATGTCGGAGGGGCATCGGAGATAGGAGGAGTGACAATATTCTCTTATCCCTCTAGATAGTCTCTGAGATAGAGCCTTCCGGATCTGGTACCAGTCATAGCTTCTTCTTCCGGGACAGCTGAGAAAGAAACTATATTTTAATCTTTCATTCGTATCTTGCTCCTGGAAGACTTCTTTTGGGGAGATGAATGATTTGTCCAGAATCCCAGGCCGACACGGGACTGGTTGTCCTGAAGACGTAGAAAAAGAGGTATCGGAGACCCTTTTCTATTGTTCAAACTAGGGGCTTTCTGTAAATCATCTCATTTTCATCATTAGTTTATGAGACTTCTGACTGTACTAATAGAATTTCGGTTGGTAATTGATTTCTGGCTTTGGTGATACCATTTTAGAAGAGGAAGGAGAAGCTACCGCTGGAACGAATATATCATCCAAAGGTGGAAGATGACCACCCAGTGATGTCATGTGACACGACTTGTACTTGGCTGCCTTTTTGGTTTTATAGAAGGAGCAGATGTCTTTGGTTCAAAATCAGCGACCAAGTCAGGGTGAATCCATATGATTTCCCCTTTGTCAGTTGATAAACGTATAAGACCGTCCCTTCGTGCTGGCGGAAGGTTGAAGATCTCCAAGGTAGCCTTTGGAATAGGAACAACACCATCCTGAACCAGTTGAGTAGGGAAGTCTCCGAACTGTAGAGAAACGACATTAGCAGTCACCGTCTTCTCATCTTGTTGAAGAGTGATTGCCTTGGCATTGATTAGCTCTTGGATCTTCGCTTTGAGTACGTAGCACGACTTGGTTGGATGCCCCAAGAACCTGTGGTACATACAATATTTGGGATTATCAGTTTTACCTACTCTATATGGTCGTTTAGCTTCAGGCAGTTGAAGTTTGTTGCTCTTGATTAGACAATCAAATATGCTCAGAATGTCGTCCTCATCAAAGAAATACTCCTCCTTGGGACGTGGTGCTCTCTGCGGAGGTGTTGTTGTTGCAGGTGTTGATTAACCTATATTAATGGCTAAGGCTTCCTTGCCTTTACGGTTGTTTTGACGACCATTATTGCTGGTAGTAGGATGTTCATCTTTATCGAGGTACGGCATTTGAATGCCTAGCTTTTTGAATTTATCAGCACCGTCTTCAGCTGCCCTGGCACTTACTATGAAGGAGACCCAATCTTGGAATTATGTGGGTATGGTCCACATGCTGACTATAGGTAACAAGTTTGATTTGCATGTATCTATAGTTAATGTATCTGGAGTACCCAAAGACATTTTAAGTGCTTCACGACGGAAGCGCTCTATGAAACGTTCAGCAGTTTCATTAGGCCTTTATTTGATTTTGATAAGGGTCGACATGGTCATATCGTTTGTTCCCTCATAGAACCGTTCCAAGAACATTTGTTTCAGTATTGCGAAAGATGTTATGCAACCATCTGGCAAGCTATAATACCAGTCATAGGCAATGCCAGCCAAATACCCAACGAATACTCTAGTGAGGAGAGCATCGTTCTGTTGAAGTTGGTCGGTCATCACCTCAAAATGATTGAGATACTAACTCAGAGATGAACTGCCGTAAAATAACATTATGGTTGGCGGCTTGTACTTAGGTAGAAATGAAACTTTCTTTCACTCTACAGGATAGGGTTGTTTGATCCCTAACTTCTATAGACCATCATTTTGCTTAAAAGCTTCAAACTGATTTCGTGGAAGCTTGACTGTCTCAAGAGGGTCTTCTGATGCTTGAGGAGTAGCAGATTGGTTTGAAACGTTAGAAGGTGGAACCGCATGAAAAGCACCACCCCCAGCACCAGACTGACTCGAATTAGCCTGAGCTGGTATGGTATCATTGAGAGGGGATTGTACCCCCAAGCCGGTACTGACAGGTGCAGAGACTGTTGCATGTTCTTGGGTCAGAATTAGATTCGCAACCGTTGGAATAGCCATGATCACAGCATGCATTCCTGTAACCACTTCAGCCATGGTTTTCAGGTTGGCTTCTAAAGTAGCAACATGTTGCTCCTAATTAGCAAAGCTAGAAGCATCTTGTTCTTCGTTAGTGACGTATGCAGTCACTTCTCTGGCCACCGAAGACGAACTGGTGGATAAGATAGTTTGATCGGAGTTTTCACTATCGACGTTAAAGTCAGGTAGAGAGCTACTCCCAAATGAGGAGTGGAAAGATTCTTTGACCGAAGATTTCTCGGTTTCTTGATCTTGTATTCTGGTAGACACCCTCGTCGGAGACTACGAATTCGATTTAGATATTGTTGACTAGGGTTGCGGGATGCAGTACGTCTCGAATATTTTCCACCTCCAGTACTGCGGGACGTTATGTTGACCGAAGCATACAGCAATTCATCTTCGCCCATCATAATTAGTTCAGGAGTCCGAGTGTAATTCAAGCGGTCAAATACAAACCGTTTAGTTGATTGACAATAGCACTTGATCGTTATCTCATGGTGCTAATTACAGTGATGTTCCTGATATGGAGTTACTGGTACGTGAGATGGTCCTGCAATCTTTTGCTTTTGTATAAGAATCTTGCGGAGATCAGTTACAGTGACAGAAGTTTGAGAAGAAGAAGCAGGTAAATGCTCTTTGATTATGTTAGGAATATGATTCCTATTTTTGAGATTCTGTGTACCCTAAGTGTACAGAGAAGTACTGAGTTCATTAGCATAAGTGATAGGGTTCTTGATCTTTGAAGCCTTCACTATGCGTAATTTGGTAGGTGGCGTAGATTGTGCCTGGTGCATCATATGACTTGATGAAGTTGGTTCTATTCTGCGCTGGTTACGATAAGTATGCATGTTAAAGTTATGTGCCACTTGCCTTTCTGTCTGAGACACCATCAGTTTTCCCTACCTTGATCTTGATATGCGTAAGGTAGGGAGATCCTGACTTTGGCTTGATTAGCGCTAGCCAGCTTGAATGAGGAGTGGCCAAGATGCCCTATTATTCTATGCACGCTGTTCCAGCGTGTTTGGCACGGCACAGATGGGCAACAGGAAGTAAACTTTGAGTAGAGTCTATTTTCTTGGCATCGATTTGATTATCTCTGCCAAGAGAAGTAGAGTTTCCACTCAGAAGTGTTCTGGCATTGATTGGCATAGAGGCACAATCAAATGCATTTTCTACCAAGTCTAGGACTGGGGAAGAATAAAGAGAGGCCATAGAATGCTTTCCTTTGTTCTGCGGAGAGGCAGTGATTAGTAGATTCTCTACCAAGTTTGGAATTGAGGAGTGAAGAATGGCCACATGGCACTTTCCTTTGTTCTGTGCAAAGGCAATGGTTGGTGCACTCTGGAAGGAATGAGAGATGGTCATATGGCGCTATCCCTTGATTGGCGTCGAGGCAGTGATTGGCGCGCTCTCTACCAAGTTCAGAACTGGTGAAGAATAGGGAGTGGTCACAGAACATTTTCCCTTGCTTTGTGCCAAAGTTATGATTGGCACACTGGAGGACTTTGGAGTCCAGATGGCACGAGTTTTCCTGTCTTTGGAGACAGATGTAGATGCGCGCTTGGCACCCCCAGCGCCAGTCATGGCTTCGTAGGCTGTTTGGTCGACTTTTACGATCAAAGTCTTCTGCGTCGTGCCGACCGACGCAACATCGCATTGAGTTGTCACTTTCTCATCAGAGGAGAAATTCGTCCCCAGCATAGTCACCATTTTGTTTACGAGAACAAAAGTTTTCCAAGAAAACTAGTTTACAAACTAAGAAAGAAAAGTATAAAGGTACAATTTGATACTGGGGAAGTACAACTGTAGGAATCTGATCAGAAGACAATCACTCTATCTCTTGGACGATGCGATGTCGAAGAAGAAAGCATTTGGAGAGTGCTGCAACAACTTAGTCAGGAGATAATGATCATTAGTGATACTTGAGAAGTGATTTGGAACTCTATTTATAGAGTTTTGAGATAACTGTCAAACAGTTATCCTGATTGGCGCAAACTTGCAATTGACGCACCATCATCCATTCGCACGAACAGTTGTCTTAACTGCTTGGGACGCAGTGGCATTCTGTAAAATAGATGTGCTTGGTCATGGGCAGTGTCACATGCATGTTCTTTGAGATTAGTAGCATGCGCGCCACGTCATCTAACTGCTTCTGGATGATAATCGATCAAGCGGTGCCAATTGATAAATGGCGCTTGGTGCAATTTGCTGATTGGTGCCATCTGCTTCATATAGAATCTGTAGGAAGTGATTACCGTGCGCCAAATAATAAATAGCGCGTGGCAGCTGTCAGTCATTATGATAAAATCTGATACAATCTTCTCGAGCGTCGCTACGCTTCAGGATTCGGAAGGATTTTTCCTCGACTGACGTATTGTCAGTCATTATAACTAGCGCCTGAGCTTCTCGAGAAAGCTTGCCAAGTGGTAGCCAGCGCTACTTAAAGTCCAGCTCCATTTGATGTTCAACTGCTATTTGTTATCCAGCGCTATTTAATTAATAACTCCTGGAGCTATTTTGTGAGTAGCGCAATGCATTCTTTCATTAATTTTTAGCTTCTACAATATGTTGACTAGGAATCATGGTACAGATAGTGTAGTCGTGTGCTTTGACTAATCTATTAGTCATGGTAGGGAAGGCATAGCTACATTTATGTCCCATCTGTGGAAACAAGTCAAGTCATGGCTTAAACCCTATAGATAGCTTAAGTAATTAATTATTAAGACTTTTAATTTTTAAGAGACCTGGTTGTGCTAACTAGCCCGAACCTGACCCGGTCCAAACCCAAGCCCATGTATAAAGGTAGTGTGTCCAGAGATGTCCACGTTGATCTATTATATATATATTTCATAATTTATTTTAGTGGTCTAATAATTATTTTTTATATATGAATAATTGTTATATATATAAAAAAAGTTTTTAAAGTAACTAGATATGCGTGTTAAAATATTCTCCACAAATATATATATTTGGTTTTATAAATTTACTATATATCTGTTTATATAATATTTTATATTTTATTATAAAAAAAGACATATGTGCTAAAAAAATTATATATATGTATGGATTTTAAATACAAATAGATAAAATATATAAATTTATATAGATGCGTATTTTTAGAAAATTATGTCTAAATTATTTCATATTTTATTTAGTTATAAGAAGATATATGTATATATATTAAGATATTTTAAAATATGTGCATGTTGTATATATAAACGAGTATATATACATATATTAGTGTATATTGTATACTATAAATACTAGGATATTTTAATATTTCTAGAGATATTATATATCTATATATATGTTTTATGATATTATTGGTAAAAGGTTTTTTTAAAAGAAAACAAAAGAAATTAATGAAGTATTATTCCCTGCGGAAACAGTACAACCTCAGGCCCGCTAAGAACCCAATCTCCCCCTCCCCTTGTATATATATTTGCACATATTATAAATATAAATAAATCTCCAAAAACCCTCACCCTAATCTGTCGACCACCCTGCCCCGCCTGCGTGTCACCACCGCCGCCGCGGTGGCCACCGGCCGACGACAGCAACGCCTGCGCACAGCAGCAGCACCAACAACACAGCATCAATAGCAGCAGTGTAGCAGCATAACATCGCACTTCAATTTCGTCCTCCTCGATCGACTATTTCGGAAACGAACTGAACAGGTATGTTCACAACCTAACCGCTTCCGCTTCCCTTCATGTAGTTTGTTCAATTTTGTCACGACCCGCACCCTAGAGAAAGGGCACGAGACGTGGGTACGTCCAGCCTACTGCCGCAGTGTCGGCGGTAGAACTGCTGTCCTAGGTCACAACATCTAACAGATAAGGGTAAATAAATAGTTATACTCCCCGAATGGGGGTGACATAATAGAATATATCTCAATCACATCTAAGGTAGAACATGAATGGAAAGATAGATAATATCCAGAAATGAAACACAGAGATATGATCCAGAATTCTAAGTGTCTAAATAAGTACATATCCAAATAATATCTCAGAAACTCAATACAGAAATCCAGAAAAGATAAGGCATCCTAATCTAGGAAAGTGCCATCAACTGCTAGCAGGTCCAAGTCACTAGTGATGCCTAATGCTGCACCAAGAGGGATAGACACCAAAGCCTCATCATTCGCTGTAAAATTTTCAACAGGTCCAGTCAGGACAGGAGCGAGTACAGTACATCTCAACAAAATCATAACTGGTTAGGAAATATAAATATGCTAGAGAGTAAGATACAGGATCTGAAGAGTAATATGATAAAAAGAGAGACTATAAGTAAATAGCTACAATATATAGAGAACTAACAGTGCTAGTGATTCAGAGCACAAGATGGTTATGTAGACGGCACGATGTTGTACACGAGTAATCTACAGAGGTTTGTACACGAGTAATCTACTGGATTAAATACATAACCACTTCTACTCCCCCGCCCCAATCAATACACAAGGATCCAGCTACGTTATGTTATTGTACACGAAGGTCATGTGAATACTTGATTATACACGATTCACACGTTTCGTACACGAATGTAACAAATACAAAGAGTACACGATGTTCCCGATAAAGTACACGAACACGAATACCCGATGTATCCGCTAAGGGGATAACATCGCACAACCAGATCCATATAGTACTAATCCGTGTTTCCAACGTGTCAGCATCATGTAAAGTAATCTAAAGCAGGAATATAATCCTAAACAAGATATGAAATGATCAGATAATGTACTCGCCAGTATCCGATGAATCTGGAGAATATATACTGTCCAAGGAGTGGTGTCTGTCTCCTATAGAACAGTACAAGTCACTATGAGTCTACAATGATAATAAGATGCAAATCAATGCATTCTACATGAATCTAGGTCAATCTAGACCAAAGTCAACTCTTGGTCAACTCTGGTCAACCCTAGAGTCAAACTAGGTCAACCAAGTCAAACCTAAGTCAACTAGTCTAATATAGGTCTAACAAGTCATTCTAGGTTCTAACAAGACTATTCTAGGTTTACTAGGCAATATACTGACAAGCAGGCACAACCATAGGCCATAGGCTAAGAGACTAGGCCATAGGCTAAACCAAGTCTAAACCAACCTATGACACACCTACACAAGGCTATTCTATATCTAAAATAATACACAATTACAATATTAATATAATCTAAAATAAGAATTTATAACATATAGGTTATCTATATGAAAACCACACCTACATTATCTATTAATATATGATATGGTACACACAAGGGCATATAGGTACCTTAATATCATCCATATAAAATATCACATATATACATATATGAAAAGTGAGAGGGGGACACATGGCTATGCTCTAGGTTAAGCTGTCTCTAGTGTTACACTATCAAAACACCAAAATCATAAGTCATGATTTAAAATAGTTTTAAAATGATTTAAAATTACCAAAAATTACATCATGATTTAAAATATCAGTATTAAAAGATAAAAATTATAAAATTTCAAAATTACCCTCATTTGGAAAACTGGGTGTTACAATCCTACCCACCTTAGAAAAATTTCGTCCTCGAAATTAAAATGTTCCTACCCCTTCCAGGTCAAACCCCCACAATCAAAGTCTCAAAACTTAATCAATCATAAAATTTAAAAGGACGGCATACAGGATCATGGCATACGGTGGTAATAAAAGTCTCATCTAGGTATACTAGTCACACTAGACCAAAACAATCATAGGGTATCAAAACATACAACAATATGGTAGGATGCATCAATTTTAAAGACTGGCTAAGATATAGGTCAAAGACTCACCTCCAACTAGGTCTGGTGGCTGGAACTCCCTCCCGAAGGCAGAGTCTTGGCTGGGATAAGTGCAGCAGGACAGTCTCGCAGCCTGTGTGAAGCCGACCCACACAACAGGCACACCCCTCTTCTCTTCCTACAGATGTCCCACACATGTCCAGGCTTCTTACAGAAGGTGCAGGTAGGCACTCTCTCAGCTGGCCTCTGCTGAACAGGAGTCGGGACTAGATAGGCTGGTCTAGGCTGATAGTCTGGGTGCTCACGGGGCTTTGGGTATACACTGCTCCTCGGCCTCTTAGAACTAGGCTCTCCCCCTGAATGTACCAAATCCTACAGCAGTTGGATCCCGCGACCCTGCTCCTTCAAAATCTCAGCCTGAACTCTCTATGTCTCCAACACATCCCGGAGAAGTCTGGATATCTGAGCTCCGTCAGGAAACAAATATGCGGAGGGTATGGTATGGGGTACCGCTTCTGGAGGCAGAGGAGGAGGCGGGGAAGGACTCTTGGTCTCAGATGAGACTGCCACTCTCTCCTGAGTAACAGGTGGTGGAGAGAAACTCTCTGGTGAGGATGCTAACACCTCCTCGATGGCGGGAGGTGCCACTACCCTTGGGTCAGCCTAAGGGGTCACTACCTTCTGAGCAATAGGAGGTGGAAGCACACTCTCAGTAGCTGCAGCTGCTCTCAGGCGACAGGCTCGGGTCATCGGTGCCATACTGGAAAGGATAAAACACAACAATCATTAAGGATGTACAGTAGTCTACCATCCTATCTGAAAACCGGTAATTATCTAAATAAAATAAGTTAACTACTAATCATCTATAAGAGGTATTATTTTAAGAAAACCAGAACCACAAGTTTAAGGAACGAAAGTCAATTGCATTGAATCCAATCACAATATATATAGAAGGAGAGAGTGTTAGAGAGGGAAAAGCTAGCATTTTGTAAGGGTCATGTGGTTTGTGTGACATATACATGAAGGTGTTATAGGAGGATTTGGGTCTCAACTATAGCTATCAAGTTACATTATTAATGGCATATTAGTTAAGCAATCTACAAGGCACAAGCTATTTACTCATAACATGTATGGCTAACCGTATATGTAAGTATCTATATGGCTACATGAACATAACATAGAGATGAAGGGTTAGGTTTACATGGCAGTTGTGAACATTAGTGTAGAGTGTCAAGTTTACATGGGTTAAAACTTGAAATAATGGTTCAATCATTCAGTTTTAGTTCAACATTACATATTAATCCGAAATTGAACTACACATTTGAAAGCAATGAAAAAAAATTGTTAACATGTATTCAGTTTTTAAAATTTGGGAGAAATTCGAACATCAAAACCAAATCAATGTTTACCACAACCACAACCTAACATGTAAGAGTATGGACCTAACATTATATACCTGCACACAACCATGTATACGGCTCAAAGCATTACAATTTAAAACTGCAATTTGAACTAAGCACTTAGAATCCAAGGTTAAGGGTTAATATGTACACAGTCTCAGATTTGACAAATTCAACACAAAACTCAACCAATTTCTTTAAGAAATGAAATCCTGTATATAACATACATGTGTAGTGATGTAAGCAAAACTAATAACATAAAATTTAATTTAAATTATAAATTTAATATGGAGAAACAGAGAACTAGTCACTGATACTGCACTATATTAGAATACTAGGATTTTGAGAACTTAACATTAATCATAGTAACATGCATTTAGATAGGTTGGTAACATGTGTAGTATGCGTACGTGTTAGGCAAGTATCTGTGTCCACTATATATATATTTTAGGGTAATAAAAGAAATAATGGCAAGAGAAAATATTGATAAAATATGTTCTGCTTATCTGTTAAAAAAAGGAACCATTTGAAACCAGAGCTATAATATCAAATCCAAGTTAAGGTCTGGCAAAATCATCGATTCATTGCATTAGGAAGAATTTATAGCAAGAAGTTACACAAGGTTATAATAATAGCTAAGTTGCTCTTACTCATACTCCTACTCCTAAGTTATTTGATGATGGGGTACAATTTATACAACAGAATGGTACGATAGAGATGATATGTTTAAAAACCTTCTCAAGATACAATCTGATAATCATATGCGTCTGTCCAAAATTATGTTACTCAGAGTCCTCGCCATGCCAGTAAGCAAGGCTGCGAATAACGATAGATTCCATAACTAGGGTATGCACCTCTACAATCATGTTGTCTGGAAATCTCGCTATGCCGACTAGTATAGCTGCGAGAAATTCTAAATCTCATAACCAAGATACGTACATCCGAAGCCAGGTCTCCATGTTTTTCGCCACGCCAGCTAATATGGCTGCGATAAACTACAGGTTCCATAATCATGTAGACGGTTTACCATCCCTGTATTCCCGTCAATATGTGTTATCAGAAAATATCGTAACTCAGGCCTTAAAATTCATCTCGATAGGAAAATCAAAATCAACAACGATCTAACAAAATCAAATTCAATAATCAAGGAGTGAGAGCAATAAAACAAGAAAATGATTCAATTCGAAGTTTAAATAAGATTCTCAAGGGTCGTCCCAGGAATCTTTCAAGGAATCCTAATTGTGATTGAGTACCCTCAAAAATATACTAATCCTACTGCATGCTGTAGTGATACTCTAGTTCGAATACCACTACATAAACTCGACCTACATGGGCCACCACTAAAAACGTGTCACGACTCGTACCCTAGAGAAAGGGCACGAGACGTGGGTACGTCCAGCCTACGCCGCAGTGTCGGCAGTAGAACATTGTCCTAGGTCACAATATCTAACAGATAAGGGTAAATAAACAGTTATACTCCCCGAATGGGGGTGACATAATAGAATATATCTCAATCACATCTAAGGTAGAACATGAATGGAAAGATAGATAATATCCAGAAATAAACACAGAGATATGATCCAGAATTCTAAGTGTCTAAATAAGTACATATCCAAATAATATCTCAGAAACTCAATACAGAAATCCAGAAAAGATAAGGCATCCTAATCTAGGAAAGTGCCATCAACTGCTAGCAGGTCCAAGTCACTAGTGATGCCTAATGCTGCACCAAGAGGGATAGACACCAAAGCCTCATCATTCGCTGTAAAATTTTCAACAGGTCCAGTCAGGACAGGAGCGAGTACAGTACATCTCAACAAAATCATAACTGGTTAGGAAATATAAACATGCTAGAGAGTAAGATACAGGATCTGAAGAGTAATATGATAAAAAGAGAGACTGTAAGTAAATAGCTACAATATATAGAGAACTAACAGTGCTAGTGATTCAGAGTACAAGATGGTTATGTAGACGGCACGATGTTGTACACGAGTAATCTACAGAGGTTTGTACACGAATAATCTACTGGATTGAATACATAACCACTTCTACTCCCCCGCCCCAATCAATACACAAGGATCCAGCTACGTTATGTTATTGTACACGAAGGTCATGTGAATACATAATTATACACGATTCATACGTTTCGTACACGAATGTAACAAATACAAAGAGTACACGATGTTCTCGATAAATTACACGAATACCCGATGTATCCACTAAGGGGATAACATCGCACAACCAGATCCATATAGTACTAATCCGTGTTTCCAACGTGTCAGCATCATGTAAAGTAATCTAAAGCAGGAATATAATCCTAAACAAGATATGAAATGATCAGAGAATGTACTCGCCTGTATCCGGTGAATCTAGAAATATATACTGTCCGAGGAGTGGTGTCTGTCTCCTATAGAACAGTACAAGTCACTATGAGTCTACAATGATAATAAGATGCAAATCAATGCATTCTACATGAATCTAGGTCAATCTAGACCAAAGTCAACTCTTGGTCAACCCTAGAGTCAAACTAGGTCAACCAAGTCAAACCTATGTCAACTAGTCTAATCTAGGTCTAACAAGTCATTCTAGGTTCTAACAAGACTATTCTAGGTTTACTAGGCAATATACTGACAAGCAGGCACAACCATAGGCCATAGGCTAAGAGACTAGGCCATAGGCTAAACCAAGTCTAAACCAACCTATGACACACCTACACAAGGCTATTCTATATCTAAAATAATACACAATTACAATATTAATAAAATCTAAAATAAGAATTTATAACATATAGGTTATCTATATGAAAACCACACCTACATTATCTATTAATATATGATATGGTACACAATGGGCATATAGGTATCCTAATATCACGCATATAAAATATCACATATATACATATATGAAAAGTGAGAGGGGGACACATGGCTAGGCTCTAGGTTAAGCTGTCTCTAGTGTTACACTATCAAAACACCAAAATCATAAGTCATGATTTAAAATAGTTTTAAAATAATTTAAAATTATCAAAAATTACATCATGATTTAAAATATCATTATTAAAAGATAAAAATTACAAAATTTCAAAATTACCCTCCTTTGGAAAACTGGGTGTTACAAATTTTGCGTAGTGAGCAACAAAAATCGAGGAAAAAAAACTTGGTTTTGGGACGTTAGAAACTGTCTCGAAACCTCATCTTTGAAGTCGATTTGCGACCTAGGCTATAGTAAATTTTGGAAAACTATTTAAACAAACTTTTAGACAACCTAAACACGATCGATACTCTATTTTTAGTTTTATTCTAATTGGTTATTTTATGTTTAAAATCAATTCAAATCGGTGAGAAAAACAGTTTTTAAAAAATTAGAAAAACTCCGACTCGGAGTCCGTCTCGACAAATCGGGCAATTTTGTCGCAACCCGAGAGCATCGAAATATGCTTATGGATGTTGCGGACGTGTGGGCTTTAACGGAACTCGAATTGCTTGCGTGTACGTGACGAATTCGAGACGTATCGGTCGAAGAACACCTTATTGGCCACTTTGCAAAAATGCTAATTACTTTGTGTACGTTCATCACATCACGATGAAACTTGCGCCAATGGACTCATATTATTTTTCTGGTCCTGTAAGCCAATTTTAGGTCCGATTCTGAGACAGTTGACCGGATCACCGTTTTGGCGTGCTCACGATCCGACTCGACAGATAATTTTGGGCATGGCTCATCGGAATCCAAAATTGGATATACTGTTAAGTTCATATTGAAATACTGGACTCGTAGGTATATAATTTGTTGACTTTGTGGACCATAGGTTCTGGCACATTTTTCGGTGCAAAGCGGGTCCAACGACGGACACCGTTTTGACCCGAAATTATCGTTTTACCACTGTATCCAGAATTGGAATTGTGGGTAGTCGAACTTAAATATTTTTCTTATACCGAAAATGTTGGTGATGTCTGTTTCAGCATTCGGGGACATTTACAAAAGTTTAGCTTTCGTGGCTTATTGATCGGACGAGTTGCTTATTTGGACGTGGTCGATTCTACACCAGGCAAGTATATCTTGCCAACTTGTACAGTATTATGCATGTTTATTTTTAGTCATTTTTGTTCATGCTTATTTCTTTCTTGTACTATCATATGATTCTGGTACATGCCTCATGATATTTTTTTACGTATTTTTTTATATGCAACATGTCTTTCTTTTCTTATCATATATTGATCTATGCTACACTATACTTAATTAGATTCTTGTGTTGTTGTGCGTTGACCTTGACTTGATCTGATTACTTGTATTTGTCTTAACTTGACCTTGACCTGTTATTAGACGTTGACTACACCAGACCACCTCGTTCGTGAGCTCCCATCGAGTGCGAATAAGACTTACTATAGTATAGGGATTCTCCATCGGCCTACTAACTATAGGACTGTGAGCAACCATCGAGTTGCGGTTACCCCGATTTACTTGTAATCACGTCTAGTACCACACTTCTAGTATGACATGACATTGTCTTCGGTTCCTTATGTCTTAGTCTCCTTGTGTCTTAATTGATTCTTTCACGACTATTTCTTATTTTCCTGCATATTTTATAATATTACATTCGGTATGTTTTTATGTATCTTACTAGTCCTATGAGGACCTGGTGATCTCTCCAGGTATTTGCTGAGACTGCTAGAATAGAAGGGTAGATTGGTGGACGATTGCATCTCTAGAATTCAGGTATCTCTAGCAGTACTTTTATCGTTCTTTCGCCTTTTACATTTTATGATGACATCTTCAGCTGTATAGCCAAGTTCTACAAGCTTTATTTTTTATGAACTTGTTCAGATGATTGTATTAAGGTCCAGCCAACTTTATTACAAATTGTCTATTCTTGTATTTATATTCAAGTGGCATCAGTATATTATTGTTTGATCAGCATTAATGTATTTGGTTCCCACTTGAGATCATTATCTGTGGATTGAGATATAGTTAACTTATCATTTTAGACCATATCTTAGACAACTTACGTGCATTAATTAAGGGTTCCATAGATTGGATTCACCCTTGAGTATATACCAGCTTATCGTGTCACGTGCTAGTCCCGTGACTTTTGGGACCGGGGCAGTCACAATAGACATGAACAATACAAGACAAGACTGTACTTCATCCATATATACTAGCTAAATAGGGTTTTCACAATCCTAGTTACTAACATATGCAGTGAGAACTTCTAATCGGTTACCTGCCTTACAATCTTCCCAAATTACCAGATCCAGGCAAGTCATATATATAATTGTTGACACAATATCACAGTCAACCAAATATTAATAAAATTGACAATATGATACTTGTCATAATTTAATATGACACATCAAGACTGAACTCGGTACAAGACGGACTACGGCTCGTACCTGCAGCGTACTATTTTTCGAGTCAGTATTTTATACTTTTTTGGGTCTAGTTAAATGTAAACTGAGTTGCACTGAACAATTTGGGCCTTTACCTATACCTATACCACAAACCAAAAGCTCCACCAAACCAAACTAGCCCGTACAGCCAACTGGACCAATTCTGTCTTCTGGAGACAAGAGTTCGGGCCGAACTCTGCCTCCACGCAGAGTTCGGGCCGAACTCTGTCCCCTAAAATTCAGGACCCTAATTTTTAGGGTTTGCTGTATGCTAGTTGTCCAACGGCCAAAAATTTGAATTCTTGACCCAGAATTCTGGCCGAAATTCTGCCTATCCAGAACCCTATGAATAGGCCTTAAATTCTCACTTTTTCAATCATCCAATTTTCTCTTCTCTTCTCTCTAAAGCCTTATACAAGTCTTACCCTTCTCATCTACTAGCCACAAGCTCCCTAAGCCTCAAAGTGCTCAGTGACTTTTCAGTTAGGAGTTTGTGCAAGAGTTCAAAAGTCGCTTGGAAAATTCCAAGCATCGCCACTGCGATCTCTGTAAGAAGTTGATGTGCTCTTCTGAAGAAAAGGCACGGGGTGTAACTACTATTTCACAAATAGTAGATTTAATCCTGAGCTAAAGTTCTCAGGCCTGGACTAGTCCTCACGAGGGAAACCAGGTTAAAATCGACTGTGTTTGCGTATGCTTTCTCGCTCTTTATAATTTTTGCATTTACTCTGATTATTTACTGTTGGTGAAAGAGTTTAATTTTTAATTGGATATTATTGTCATAAACTCTATTCACCCCCCTCTAGAGTTGCCTACTTGTTCTTCAATTGGTATCTGAGCTCTGTTCTCTCAACAAGGACTAACATCCTAGAGCTGATCAATGGCAACCACACAACCCATGTTTTTCAATCACGGTGAAGGACAGTCCACTCATAGGCCTCCTCTATTTCATGGAACAAACTACACCTATTAGAAAATAAGGATGAGTTTTTATCTCAAGTCGCTAGACTTCGACCTGTGGACCATTATTACCGATGGTTACAAAAAGCCCGCCAGGATAGTTGTCAATGGTGATCTCGTTGAGAAACCCCACGACAAATATTCTGACGAAGAAAAAAAAACAGGCGAGTCTAGATGCGAGAGCTATTAATGCTTTATTTTGTGTAATAGACAGGAATAAGTTTAACAGGGTCTCAACATGCACCACCTCTCACGAAGTATGGAGACTTCTAGAAGTGGCGCATGAAGGAACCACCCAAGTCAAGGAGTCAAAAATAAGTCGTCTCACTCATGAATATGAGGCGTTCAAGATGAAGCCTAATGAGACAATCACACAAATGTTTACAAGATTCTTCGACGTCATCAACCCCTTATCATCTCTCGGCAAACAATATACAAATACGAAAAGATCTGCAAGTTACTTAGGGGGCTACCAAAAATTTGGAACCCTAAGGTAACAGCTATCATAGAAGGCAATGATCTCACCACAATGTCTATGGAGACTTTGATGGGAAAGCTGATGACTCACGAGCTTGAACTCAAAGACTTCGAAGAGCCTGCTCCAAAGGCAAAAGAGATTGCCCTTAAAGCTCATCGTCGAAGGGCTGATCCTGAAGAGACTGATGACGACAATTCGGAAGGTGATGATCAAGCTCTCCTTGTCCGCAACTTCAAGAAGTTCCTTCGCTTCAATCGAAGAAAGAAGGAACAACAAGAAGATGACGAAGAAGAGCCAACATGCTACGGCTGCAAGAAGACTGGACACGTCCGAAAAGGCTGTCCATTCGCAAAAAAAAAGCAACCGATATGAGAAGCCCTATAAGAAGTCTTCCTCAAGAAAATATGCCAACACAAGCATTTGGTATGAAAGCGAAGCTAGTGACTCCGAGGATGAAAAGGACTCCCCTCAAGACACCGCCAATGTATGCCTAATGGCAACATCCGATAAGGTAACTAGCGATACTCTCGATGACTTCACTTTTGATGAACTTGGCGATGCATTCAATGATTTACTAAATGACCACAAGAAAGTCATTAGTAAATATAAGCATGCCAGAAGATCAAAAGCTAAGAAGTCGAGATTCAAAAACTCACTTCTTTGCTTGATAATGTTAGAGACACTCCACCCACGGAAAACACAAATGAGGTATCTAAGCTTAAGTTAAGCCTACATGATGCCGAAACATGTATTGAAAAGCAAACACATGAGATTACAGCACTCAACACTGAGCTTGCTGAAGAAAAGAAGAGACACAAGATCTCTATTGCTAAAATCGATGGTTTGAATGCTAAGTGTAATGAACTGCATGCTGCCTCTAAGAAATTAGAGATTAGATTAGGAAAACAGGTTGCTCAACCTCAAACTTAATCACATAAGACACACACAAAGCACAAGACCACTCAAAATAGTCAAACAAGTCATCCACCTGCAGCACGCAAATATGCCTACATGTACACGGACTTCCATACAGCACATACATGTAGAAATTATTCTCATAACTATCATTCTACTGCTACACAAAATCATCATGCTACACATAGATATAACCATTACTATGCGGCATATAGACATAACCATCATTCTACTGCCATATATAGTCCCTATCCTGCTGCTTCACACCACTCTCACAATGCTACATATAGATATCATCAACATGCTCCCAATACAAATAGGCATGCTACCTGAACCTATTATGGATTACATGGACACATCTTACCACAATGTAGAATTAAAAAATTAGTAGATATAAATCTATATGCATGGGTGCCAAAAACTAACATTTCAAGACCCACAAGAACTTGGGTACCAAAGGTCACATCTACTCTTGATGTAGGTGGACCTTCCCTCCTCAACTGAAAGTAAGTGGATTCTCGATAGTGGATGCTCACGACATATGACGGGAGATGCAAATCTTTTCGCATCACTATCGATGAAGAGGGAAGGGTATGTATCCTTCGACAACAACCTAAAAGGGTATATTATAAGCAATGGTACTATTGGTCATCCTTCTTCTCCTGTAATAAAGGATGTCTGTCTAGTGACCGAGTTAAAGCATAACCTGCTCATCATATGTCACCTTGTTGATCATGGATATGATATTAACTTTGGATAAAACAAATGCTACATTTATGATAGGTCAACGGGAGACATTGCTTTTGAAGGGACAAGAGAGGATAACATTTACATTTTCTATCTTTCTAGAGATACTAACAGTGCAGGAAGATGCCTCTACGCCCACAAGGATGAGAGATTATTATGGCACCAGCGTCTTGGTCATGCCAACATGGATACTATATCCAGGCTATCGACCAAGAAGCTAGTAAGAGGCTTGCCCGACATCACATTCAAAAAGGACACGGTTTGTGCCGAATGTGAGTTAAATAAGGCAACCAAGTCCTCATTTTATTCCATAAATACTGTAAGTACTACTAGACCCTTGCAATTACTTCACATGGACTTATTTGGTCCTAGTAGAGTAGCCAGTCTTGGTGGAAAACTCTATGCTTTTATTATAGTAGATGATTTTTCTAGATTCACTTGGGTTTTCTTCCTTACAAACAAAAGTGATGCCATTTCTGTTTTCAAAAATTTTGCTAAAAAGGTTCAAAACGAAAAAGGCTACATGATTACTCGAATCCGAAGTGATCATGGAGGCGAATTCGAAAATACTGATTTTGAAAAGTTTTGTGATTTAAATGGTTTTGATCATGAGTTTTCTTGCCCTAGAACTCCTCAACAAAATGGTATTGTAGAGCGGAAGAATAGGACTCTTGGCGATATGGCTAGAGTCATGTTGAATAAATTTTTACTTCCGAAATATTTTTGGGCTGAAGCTGTCAGTACAGCGTGCCATATTTTAAATAGGGTGCTCGTTCGACCTATTACGAAGAAAACACCCTATGAACTTTGGTTTGGTAGAACTCCAAATGTTTCATATTTTAAAGTTTTTGGTTGTCGATGTTTTATCCTTAACACCAAAGACAACTTAGGCAAATTTGATGCCAAAGCTGACGATGGTATTTTCCTTGGCTATACGGCCAAGAGCAAGGGATATAGAGTGTTTAACAAATGCTCATTGATTGTGGAAGAGTCTACCAATGTGACTTTTGATGAGGATAACAGTGCAGCAGCTACTCTCAACGATGATGTTGAGCCATCAACTTCTACGCCGATGAATACCACCACTGAAACCAATTCTCTGGA
This sequence comes from Iris pallida, assembly GCA_029216955.1. Classification (NCBI taxonomy): domain Eukaryota; kingdom Viridiplantae; phylum Streptophyta; class Magnoliopsida; order Asparagales; family Iridaceae; genus Iris; species Iris pallida. Next base: position 29,578 of record JANAVB010037818.1, read on the forward strand.
GGGCTTGCCAAAGAAATTCTCTTTCAAGCCGTCACATCCAAAAAACTTGGTAATAGGTAAGGTTTCATGCGGCATAAGTACTCGATCATCGTTAAGACACTCCATTGCTAGCACTGCCTTCATTTCACAAATTGAGCCTAAAACTTTTTTAGAAGCTTTTAATGATGAGTTTTGGATTTCGGCAATGCAAGAAGAACTTCACCAATTTGAGAGAAGCCAGGTCTAGGAACTTGTTCCTAGGCCAGCTAATCATTCGATTATTGGTACGAATTGGGTCTTTCGCAACAAAGTAAATGAAGATGGTTCAGTTATACGCAACAAAGCTCGTCTAGTAGCTCAAGGATACAACCAAGAGGAAGGTATCGACTACGATGAGACATATGTTCCTGTTGCAAGACTGGAATCCATTCGGATGCTTTGTGCATTTACTAACTTTCAAAATTTTAAATTGTTTCAAACGGATGTTAAAAGTACTTTTCTGAATGAATTTATTAAGGAGGAAGTTTTTATAAAACAACCTCCTGGTTTTGAAAATCACAAATTTCTCGACCATGTTTTCAAACTCAAGAAAGCGCTATATGGCCTCAAACAAGCCCCTAGAGCTTGGTATGAGCACCTAAGTAATTTCTTGCTAGATAAAGGCTTTTCAAAAGGGAAAATTGACACCACACTGTTTATCAAAAGTTTTTAAAACACTATTCTCTTAGTGCAAATTTATGTAGATGATATCATATTCGGTTCTACTAATAAAAATCTTTGCCAAGATTTCGCTAAGTGTATGCAGAACAAATTTGAGATGAGCATGATGGGGGAGCTCACCTACTTCCTTGGATTGCAAGTCAAACAAACTTCGCAAGGAACGTTCATCAGTCAGTCAAAATATACAAAGGATATGCTGAAGAAATTTTATTTTGACAACGTCAAACCAATCAGCACTCCTATGGCTACTTCGACCAAGCTGGAACATGATGAAAGCGACAAACCGGTTGATCAACGTAAGTATCGAGGTATGATTGGTAGTTTACTATATTTAACCGCTAGTTGTCCCGATATCATGTTTAATGTTTGTCTGTGTGCTCGATATCAAGCTAGTCCTAAGGAATCACACATGTCCGCCGTTAAGCGTATCTTTCGATACCTTAAGGGTACTGTTACAGTAGGCTTATGGTATCCCAAATCCACATCCTTTGACCTTATTGGTTATTCGAATGCTAATTTTGTAGGATGCAAAGTCGACCGTAAAAGTACAAGCGGCATGTATCATTTATTAGGCAAGGCTCTAGTCTCTTGGTTTAGCAAGAAGCAAAATTCTGTCGTACTATCCACAACAGAAGCTGAATATATCGCAGCTGGTCGTTGTTGTGCACAAATTCTATGGATGAAACAAACCCTTGAAAACTACAATCTTTATTTTATGCACATTCCTATATTCTGTGATAACACTAGTGCTATAAACCTCACTAAGAACCCTATATGTCACTCACGCACGAAACACATTGAAATTCGTCACCACTTTTTACGTGATCATCAGCTAAATAGCACTATAAACTTAGAATTCATTGACACTGATCATCAGCTAGCAGATTTCTTTACTAAACCACTATCCGAAGAGCGTTTCAACTTTCTGTGTCGTGAACTAGGAATTTTGGATGAAGCTGTTATTCATTAAAGTGATCTGCGTAAATATCGATTATATCTTGGTTCTTTATGATGAATCTGTTATGGGTACAAGCCGAAAGGGTTCTTCTAACAACAAGGCGTAAAAGCCTAAGCGACACGGTGTACTAGTCCTCGGGACTACCGCTAGCTGGGATCCGGCCCCTGCAGCTACCCCATGGCAGTTTCACTGTAATGAATTGGGTTATAACTCCTTATTTATTACATGGTTTACTTTCATTTATCACATGCTTAATTCAAATTTTCGAACTTCAATTTTATTCTCTTGATTCAGTTGTCACTCTCTGCCAATTCTCTACTTGCATTTCTTATACTGGCATATTTATTACTTTATTCTTATTTATCTATCATTAGTTTCAAAATCATTTTAGCCTGAGTTCTATTCTGGCCACAGAACCCAGAATTTGGGCCGAACTCTACCTAAAACAGAGTTCGGGCCGAATTCGGTCTGACCATTCCAGAACTGCATGCGGGCTCAGCCGCTGATCTAAAATTGATCCAATGGTCCAGATTTCTTCCGACCATTCGAACCCCTAATATTATAACCGGGTTCTTCCTCTCTCTCTCTCTCCTCTATTGCCACCTTCTAAACTTCTCAAAACACTTCCTCTTCAAACCCTAACCCTAGTTCTCTCATTCTAGTGCATCTTTCTTCTCCAAATTGAATGAGAGGGTTTCTTGGATCATTCTCTCCCATCCTTCATCATCCTTTTGAGGTATAATTTCACTCTTCTCTCCATCTAAATTTTATTATTTTTCTTCATTACTCATGGCTCCCAAGTTGTTTAATAGAGGCAAGAGGCTTCGAACCGAGGGTGCGACCTCTTCGAATCCTCTTCCTCGCAACGAACAACCTATTTTGGTTAACCAACCTATTCAACAACCAATTCACCCGTTGTTCAATCCACCTCGTCCCATTGACCCCAACACGTACGAAGACCGAATATTTGTGTCACTAGACGCTTCAAACGAATGGTTTAGTGATTTTCGATCACGTTCCGTGTATGCAGGTCATCCTGTTAACTTCACCATATTTTCTCAATATGACTCTCTCTTTCATGATTTATGTCTTGATAAACTTGTCACCACTAAGTCACCCATCTTTTTAAATGCCATTCAAATATTTTATTACAATCTTACTACTGATGATACACGTTTATATTCACGTGTTGCTGGTCTCATTTGATGACTTTGAATTGGCTGAATATCTTAAAATTCCGGAGCCTAACTCATGAAAGAAACTTGTTGATGCTCACAAGTTTCAATTTCCCGATGGGTCTTTCCTAGAAATCTTCAAGGACGATTTGTGTACACCTAACACACGTCCACGCAAGCTTCTTGCCAAATATTTCAATCCTTATTTCTATGAACTTCATCGTATTGACTTCAACACAATTCTGCCCATAGCAGGATCAACTGATGAGGTTACATATTTTAAGATCTCTGCTATATATCACCTACACTTCCATGTCCCATTCAATCTTTCACTTACCATGATGGACTGGATGATTAATGCTAGGAAGAAGCCAAGGTCATTGGTCTATGCTCTCTATCTTCCTATGATTTTCCGTGCTTTTCATATCCCCCTTGATGAGTGTCAGTTTCTCCCTGCCCCTGCCTTCCTATCTAAGGCACGGCAGCTTCGCGCAGCTGTCGGCTCTCATGTCGAGTCCGAGCACTCCGATGCTCAGGCTGACGCACCTGCTCTTGGACAGGATATGCCCCCTCCTTCTGCTACTCTTGAGTCGATTCAGACTATGCTCCGCGATCGATTCGTATTAGAGGATGATCGCTGGACCCAGCTTGACTACCGTACTATACTGCAGATGAGTGCCATTAGGAACTCACTGCATGACATTCGGTACTCTATGTCTCGTCATCCTTCCATGCCTATCCCTATAGAGCGGGACCCTGCTCGCGACGGATACCGTATCGATGACCCTTAGGTTATACGATATCTGGATCCGGATGCAGCTTTCGTGGATCCTCGTCGTTCATTCACTGATCCATCTGACGATGCTGGACCTTCACGAGCTCCGTGATGGATGTGGTCTCCTACTTGTTGCTGCTGCTGAGGATCTTATGTTTTCGCTTTTATGCATTATGGATTTCTAGTTTATGTAGTTGATCTTTATTGTATTAGACTTCGTTATGTTCTATGACTCTTGAGACACTTGATGCAGTTTATTAGTATTTTGGTGTGCTTGCCAATTATTTCCATTTACAAATTCTCTGGTTATTTGTGTTTGATAAATGACAAAGGGGGAGAATTATTTGATATTCACATTATCATATCATATTATATTGTATTATGTATCTCTGTTTTGGAAAAGCTTGTATTTATCAGGATATTACATCGAAGCAATGTTTACGGGAGAGCTATTGCTAGTTCCGCACTAATTACGGGGGAGCTACTACTTTTTAAATGTGTCCAGGTATGAACATTGAATATATAAATATCATTTTGTCAATTATCAATATGGAGAAGATTGTTGACACAAAATCACAGTCAACCAAATATTGATAAAATTGACAATATGATACTTGTCATAATTCAATATGATACATCAAGACTGAACTCAGTACAAGACGGACTATGGCTCGTACCTACAGCGTACTATGTTTCGAGTCTATATTTTATACTTTTCTTAAGTCCAGATAAATGTAAACTGAGTTGCACTGAGCAATTTGGGCCTTTACCTATACATATACCACAAACCAAAAGCTTCACCAAACCAAACTAGCCCGTACAGCCCACTGGACCAATTCTGTCTTCTGGAGACAGAGTTCGGGCCGAACTCTGCCTCCACACAGAGTTCGGGCCGAACTCTGTCCCCTAAAATCCAGGACCCTAATTTTTAGGGTTTGTTGTATGCTAGTTGTCCAACGGCCAAAAATTTGAATTCTTGACCCAAAATTTTGGCCAAATTCTGCCTATCCAGAACCCTATAAATAGGCCTTGAATTTTCACTTTTTCAATCATCCAATCTTCTCTTCTCTTCTCTCTAAAGTCTTATACAAGCCTTACCCTTCTCATCTACTAGCCACAAGCTCCCTAAGCCTCAAAGTGCTCAATGCTTTTCAGTTAGGAGTTTGTGCAAGAGTTCAAAAGTCGCTTGGAAAATTCCAAGCATCGCCACTGCGATCTCTGTAAGAATTTGGCGTGCTCTTCAGAAGAAAAGGCACGGGGTGTAACTACTATTTCACAAATAGTGAATTTAATCCTGAGCTAGAGTTCTCAGGCCTGGACTAGTCCTCCACAAGGGAAACCAGGTTAAAATCGGCTGTGTTTGCGTATGCTTTCTCGCTCTTTATAATTTTTGCATTTACTCTGATTATTTACTATTGGTAAAAGAGTTTAATTTTTAATTGGATATTATTGTCATAAACTCTATTCACCCCCTCTAGAGTTGCCTACTTGTTCTTCAATAATCCCAGAGACCACCCAGGAGATGTGCATCCTAAAGAAGTAAGGAACATACTACGATGAGATAATAGCAATAATAATAATAATCATGTAGTTTGTCCCACTCAACGGCGTACTAAAAATGTGTCCCTCACGACGGAGAGCTCCAAATCCAGTGTATCGGCCAAAATAAAGGGTATGCAAGTAACCGAAAAATCTTCCTTCTTATTTCATCTAGATAATAAAGCTAGTTGTTTAATCTTTAACATCTTCATTTAGGATTCCGGGTGTGGCATTCCGTATAATCTATCCTCGACATGATACTCCCCTCAGGGATATGCAAGACTAGACAAGGTACATTATAACAAGCCACAACTGGAAAGTACAATAAATTAAAAAGCGTGAATACGCTACGACGAGCTACTATCTAGCAATACTGGACAATACATGAGTGTGCCACGATGGGCCACTATCAATCAATACTGGACAATACAAGAATCATGAGTGCACCACGACGGACCACTATCAAGCAATATTGGAAATAGCATATACAAGACAGTTAAGGTAGCAACTACGTGCTCAAGCTCATGATCAAGACTAAGCATGACATGAACAGTATAGTACAGTACAATAGATCTATACAGGCAGGTAAATCTCGATAAGAATTATGTCATGGCATATACAAGAAAGCTATGTTAAAGAGGAAATCAAATTGAAACTAGAACAAAATCCAGAATTATAGAAATTGTGAGTCCATTCGGAAGATTCTGCGGATTGTTGCGGATCTCCGACGGATTTTCGAAAACAATAATTGGTAGGAACAATTTTCGGGGCCAGAATTCGCTCCAAAATCTCACCAAAGTCAAATCCAGCTATAACCAACACTACGGGTAAGTCTACTAAGTTCTACGGTGGTAACTCTTGTATCACTCCCGATACCGAGTCTTCCAACTCAATAAAATAAGAAGGCTTTACAGAAAATCAAAATCTAGCTCAAACCAAATTCATGAATGGACAAATAGATGAGATTCACGAGAGAAACATATTTAACAAAGCATGTACTAGGCAATAATAAACTTTCAATACCAAGAAAAATGAAAACAACAATAAAACAATAATGTTTAATAGTTCAACAAGATGTACTTGCCTAAAAATGAGCTCATAGTCTAACTCTTCTACTTCACCACCAAGAGGGGTTCAGAAACAACACTCTTAGGCATCCAGAGCAAGGTCTCGAGGAAAATGGAGAGGAAATGAAAAGAGAAAGATAAGAGAGAGAGATAAAGTAAAAAATCGAAATAAACAGAAAGGGTATATAGAGACGGGGTGAATTAACCATGACCGTCGGATCTACCATGTCAACGATTCATGACTTGAACCATCAATCTCATCCGTCCATCAAAGAAACAAATGGATAAAAGAATGATTCAAAAATAAGAAACCAATGGACGATAGCACATATCGAACACTATTCATCGTAAATATCCTACGTTCGAATTATTCGTCGAATTTACGCAGATTTCCTTCGGAAGAACCGATAGGTCACAACAAGTTTTTGCCTTCGCAAAAAACTCCATTCGGAAGATCCGACAGTGTGTCACGGATCTCCGACGGATTTTTAGGAGGAAAAAAGGAAAATTCCTACTTTGAGAAATTCTTTGGTTCTCTGTTCTATACACGGGTCTATGGCAATGCCAAAAGGTGGCAGTCTACAAGACAGTCTAGAAATAAACACAGTCATCAGAAACTTAATAAAATAGGAGTACCACACGATACCACAATCACAAAAACGAAAAAAACTCAATAAACAATCAATACTCGCGTATTCGTATACAAATATCAAAACTGTAAGACGAGTCTCACACATGGTATTACCATATACTCACAATAGAATGGTGTTCTAGAGCAGAAAAATCTGAATCTTCTAAATATAGTTTAAGCTTCCTTAATTGCGAAAAATATGACACTATCCTATTGGAGTGAGACTCTTGCTTATGTTGCTTACTTGATTAATAGAGTGCCTTCTCGTACGATTTATTTTCAGAAACCACATCAGACTATGACTTCACTGATTTCCACACCACCCATACCTGATTTGTCACTATGTTTTTGGATATGTTGCCTATGTGTACCTTTATAAGAACAAGCGCAGTAAATTGGAACCTTGAGCCCTGAAGTGTATTTTTGTTGGGTATGCAACTCACCAAAAAGGATATCGTTGTTATCGTCCCCCAATAAAGAATGTAACCGTGGATGTGTCATACCATTAGTCAATTATGTACTATTCTTCACCTGAGTCTTCACTTCATGGAGAGAAGAGAGAAAAAGTACAAACTCTGAATTATAAAAAGTGTTCGATATTGTTGTTGTGGATGATTTGGATTTAAGTGGTAGTGAAAATATACACAATGATCCTGCACCGATCCGCGTATAACAGTTCCTCCAATAGGCAACAACGAGCAAACGGGACAGCCCGAGCCAAAAGTACTAACATTGATAATCAATTAGTAGTTCACTCAACAGCAAACTCAGATGGCTGTCATGGTAGGACTATTTCGCAAACAATCAACAATGAGCCAAAGATGCAGCCAGAGCCAACAGTATCGACAGTATTAGCAGTGACGAACGTCAAATTGACGTCGAAACCAATTTCTCTCTTTGAGATATGAGAGTCATAACCAATCTCCTCCATTATCGGAAGTTCTACTGCCATAGTGCCTTCCACTACAAAATAACCGAGATATTCTAAAACCCACCTTTGAGCATGATCTCAAATGTAAAGTAAAATACCATATGAGTAATTATATGTCCATTGACCATTTGTCGAAATCAAATAAGTCATTTATATGTCAATTATACTCTTTGCTTATTCCTAATAGTATACAGGAAGTTTAGCACACCCTAAATGACAAACAATAATTAATTGAATTTATTAAAGAAGAATGCTACCTGGAAGATAATTGATCTTTCAACTAGTAAAAAGCATGTAGGATGTAGATGGTCTTTAAAACGAAGTGTCGCGCAGATAGATCTATTGATCGATATAAGGAATAATTGGTGGCGAAGCGATACTCAAAAAATGTGGAATTGATTAAGCAAATACATTTGTGGCGGTTGTGAAGATTATTATTGTTTGTGTTTTACTATCTCGACTACAAAGTTTGACTATCCACTACACTAGTTCGATGTGAAGAATGCATCCATGCATAGAGGAAGTCTATATAGATCTTCTGTATGGATATAATGTTCCAGGCTCTGGTGACAAGAAGGTTTGCAGGTTATATAAGTTTTTGTATGGTCCCAAACTGTCACCTAGAGCATGGTTTAGGAGATTCACACATGCTATGAGATTATTTGGTTATAAGCAAAATAACTTAGATCATACCATGTTTATAAAGCGAAAATAAAAGAAAATTATAGCACTCATAGTTTATGTCGATGATATAGTGGTCACAGGAGATGATGAAAAGGAGCGGTTGGCACTTCAGAAATATTTGTCTGCAAATTTGAAATGAAGGATCTAGGTACTATGAAGTAATTTTTGGACATTGAAGTATCTTGGAGTAAATTAGAAAAAAATTTACCTCAAAGGAAGTATACTTTAGAATTGTTACAGGAAACGAGTATGACTAATTGTCAACCAGCTGTCACACCATTAGAGGAAGGTCTGAAACTTGGAATAGATCTGGATCGTGTGCCAGTTGATAAAGGGATATGTCGACGATTAATATGCATTTTGATTATCTAGCTCATACAAGGTCGAACTTGGCACACGTTCTTCGAGTTGTGACTCAATTCATGCATGATTCGGGAGAGCAACACATGAATGTTGTGATGAGAATATTGAGGTACCTGAATGAGAGTCCTGAAAATGACATATTGTTCAAAAAGAATAATCACCTCAAAATTGAAAGGTATACAGACGCAGAATGGACAGGAACAATAGATGATAGATGGTCTACATATGGTTATTTTACATTTGTATGAGATAATTAGTTACATGGGGGGACATGAAGCATAATATAGTTGCTCGATCAAACGTTGAGGTAGAATATAGTGGAATGTCTCTAGGTATTTGTGAAATATTATGATAGAGAACACGGAGGATTGATTGACACAAAAAACTATTAAAAAATAATTGCATAAATCTTATTCGATTTCTGGTTCTGAACCGAAACTGAAAGCCAAAACCAAAACCAAAACGGATTAAAAAAATTAGTGTTTTTCAAAACCAAAACCGAACCAAAAAATTTCAAACCGAACTAAATCACTTATTTAGGTTTGGTTCGGTTCGGCTGTCGGTCGAAAATCGAGTAATGCTCACCCAAACCTAAAGCCAACCAAAATTTGACAACTTAAGTTGCCACTCAGAACCTAGAACCCAAGGTGTTATGTGGGCCAGACTGGGCCAGCCCAGACCTTGGTTTGGCATGGCCTAGTCCAGTTAGGAGAACCGGTCTGGAACAGGCTTAACCGAGCTGAGTTATTGTCGGGTCTGCACCTTGTCTAGGTTGACCCTGTTTTTTTTTTTAAATGTTAGTATGGCTTTGACTTTATATATAAATAAATAAATAAAAGTAGTTATTGCAAGAATCGACAATCTTCAGCCTTCAAAGAACTACCTTCAGTACCCTTTTGTTTGAAAATTACACTAACCGTCAATGATACTTAATACATATTGCAAACTATAGCTTCTTTCATAATTCAAACATTGTACATTTCCTCAAAACGACAAGTAATTATTACCTGCCATTTTCTTCGAAATAATATTATAACCAAGAATCAACTACCATAATATATACCACAAAGATTAAATGTATAATATAACCCAAGGAAATCACAGGTTTCCATTATGATAACCATTAAAAGAATGAAAGTACATACATAAGCCAGTGAGGAACACAGACCATAGCCGAAGCTGACCAACAGATCCAAGTTTATCCAGTGAATTAACAACAATTTCCTCGGGCATATCATAGCTCCCTGATAAGTAAATCATGTACACTCTATACTGGCACCCCCTCCCCCGGGAAGGCTCCTTCAGACTAGCACAAAATTGGCAAAATATTTCCCCAGAAATAGCTTGTTTGTATACTACCAAAGAAAAAGGGAAGGAACGAAGTCAAAAAATACATTCTAAAGCAGAGAAGGAAAGTGACAACATCGTCGAAGATATTGCCATTCCCAATCAAAAAGAAATATCACAACATGTGCATGCCAGATATCAAAGACTAGACCCAACATCTGCTATAGTAGACTTCCCCCACCCAATTGAGAAGGCCTTGGACCCTGGACGAACTTTCTTAGCACTGTGAGATCAGGTAACCAGGCCAACCACATGGAAGCAAACATATGTTGGCACTGTAACATCAAGCAACCAAGCACAAACCATACATAGAGACACTGCAACCATTCTCGCCATACCAGACACCAGTAGGAAGCATAACCATCAATTCTAAGAGTGAGATTCCAAGTTTCGAGCTATAACATATGCATCATGGATTGGCCGCCTTTTCCAGAGCTTCTTTTTCTCTCTCTTCTTTCCTCTGTTCAGCATGAGAAGCTATCCCACTAGCAAGTGCCTGATAGTGGAAATCCATTGTCTGCATGAGGTTCTGGAACCGAATGGGGTTCAAAGCTTGCAAAACTGAACAATTTGTATAAAAACAAAACAGATGTCAAAATTACCAAAAATATGTGAAACATAAAAAAAAGAATGAAACATGGGGAACAACTTTCACCTTTGACAGTTTCCACAAAGAACATAAAAGGGTCGACTTCATCAATGGGTGACTGCAACTCCTCATCATCACTGTAATCATCGTCCGAGTCATCATCATCATCATCATCATCATTAGGTTGGAATGCCTTTGCCTGAGGTCCAATAGACATTGAATTACTATAAAATTTAGTAAAATCTGCCAAAGATCAGATTAGGTATACGATATGATAATCATCTACAGATGACACAAAAGAAGAGGTTAAAAGCAGATGCATGTGAAGTTAGAAGGATTAAGTAGGCGGTGACTGATGGTGTGTGTTGGTGGTGACGGTGGTGGGGGGTGGGGGGCATCACAATTATCAAGAAAGGCACCTTTGATAAGGTAAACTGCAAAGCTTCACAAGCTTAGCAACGTTACATGAATATGAACAAGCAATTAATGTACTTCCACAAACCCAGTTATACACAAAACTAGGTAGCACCTAGAAATTACAGATGTTTCACAACACAATGTAATATTAAAAATAATTCATGCAATATAAAACAGGTAATTCTATGTAAAAGGATTATCCCACATTATATGCACAGTTAAGAAACAAACTTTGTGGATCACATCAATCTATAATATAAAGCACAGTGGGTTTTTGGTCCGACCAATGTGCTTTGGTTCAACGATGATGAAAGGACTAAATTGCCCCTCTCTCCATAAGAGAGGAGGTCCCATGTTGGGTGCGGAGCAACCGGTTGTTCCAACGGCACCCCCGCCTCCAGCTCCTCTTGCACCGCCCCTCCCTCCGCCGCCTCCGCTCCATCCTCGCACACGCCGTCGTCGCCGGCCTCTTCCGCAACCCCTTTGTCGCAAGCAGCCTCCTCCACCGCGCCGCCGACACCGACCCTTCCTTCGCCGCATCCCTCTTCTCCGCCATGACCAACCCCAACCCCTTCTCCTTCAATACCGCCATCGCCATCTCTGCCGACCCACTCTCCATCTACTCCCAAATGCTCCGCCGCCGCGTCCCTCCCGACTCCCACACCTTCTCTTCCTTGCTCAACACCACCGCCGCAGCCGTTAGGTCGCTCCACGCACACGCCCTCCTCCTCGGATTCCGGTCCGACCCCTTCGTGCAGACCGTCCTGCTCACCGCCTACTCCCGACGCGGCTCGGCCGACCACGCCCTGCAGGTGTTCGACGGAATGACGCACAGGGACGTCGTCTCCTGGACCGCCGCCGTCTCGGGCCTCGCCGCCCTCGGACGCCCCGCGACGGCCCTGCGCGTCTTCGCCTCCATGAGGCCCCACGCCGCCCCGAACGCCGCCATCGTGGTCTTTGCCGTGTCCGCCTCCGCCGGGCTCGGGTCCCTGGCGCTGGCCCGGTGCCTGCACGCCTACGTCGAGAAGGCCGGGTTCGGAGGCCGCATCTCCGTCCGGAACTCCTTGGCGCTGACCCGGTGCCTGCACGCCTACGTCGAGAAGGCCGGATTCGTGTCCGTGCCATTATGGCACGGGTTATCCACTAGTATAATAATAAGCAATAAGTTACCTTGATAAGCATTAATTAAAGCTTTTGTTCAGAACAATAGCTCAAGTTTGAAAAGGATTAAAATACTAAAATTATATTCGCAACTTTCAGGTTCTATGAAAGTTACGCGTATCTAAATTAAGGACTTAAATTAGTTATATTTCATAATCAAGTGAAGTGGTGTGCAGTTACGAGTCAACTGTCTTCTTGTGAACTAAATCTTTGTATTAGCTTTCTTCGCATACTGTCAAGTCAAAATTATTCCACTAACAGATAAGTTGAATCACATGTATTTGAATTATCAGATATAATGATTGATTTAGTTAATCGAGCTGGATATCAACTAATTTAACATAAAAGACATTGAGTAAAAGATAAGGAAATCATGCAAATAAGCATGCAGTATGCCACGAATGCAGAGGGAAAATTGGGTAAAAGATGAGACAGAAGAAAATAAGCACATAGTTAGCCCGCAGACCCAGGGAGCAGGGCACAGTAATAGAATATTTCTGGGTAAGTGTAACTTAAAGCTCTGACGAGTTTTGGTCTCCATATTACATCAGCATTAGAAGACTTTTCCCTTGACGAAAAATATAAAATACTCTTTAGGAAACTAGGCGGACCATATCAAGATCAAAGCAGGTTGTCAACAACTGCAAATAATCCACTTAAATTTAACAGATTCGGTACCATCAAATTAAAATATACATGAATATCCACATCATATCTGAATAGCATGTTAACAATAAAGAAAAAATGTATAACTAGAGAAGATAGTTACCTTTCCTATTTCTCAACCATATTTAGTAACATCTATTTTCTATTGAAATGCTTAGCTTCCTTTAACCAGTTACTGACGTTAGTTCTAGTTGAATGGTTACCCACACCAAGATTGGTTTTATGATTTAGTTGTGTGAGTGTAAATTACATGAAACACAATGTATTATGTTTTTTTAGCTTTCCCTCCTAATTTACCCAACCCCTCCTCCCCAACAACCCAGTTTGACGACTTGGTCTTGAATGATATTCATTTATAAAATGCATAACATGTGCATGACCCATAATGACAATATTATTCTTGAGCTAAGAAAATCGAAAAACAAATAACTAAAATATAGAAGTTGCCCTTATGAAATGTACCTCACATCACCCCCTTCATCCTCTACTTCTTTCCCTCTTTCTCTCTTCCACGTCTTCTCTTTTCCCACCCACTGATGGTCAAGCAAGCAGTGACACGACCCTTTCCCAACTGTCCCTTAACTTTATCCTCCCCCCTCCTAGTGCAGATATGGACCTCCTGTCCAAATATGGACAGATCTGGACATCAAAGAAAGGAGGGGACCAAGCAGTGACACATCGTCTGTTGTCGTCAACAGTAGGAAAGGAGATGAAGAAGAGTAGAGAGGAAGAACAAGAATAAAGAGGAAGAAGGAGAGAGGAATGAGATGATGAGGCGGGGGGGCTATCACCAGGCCAGTGCCACCGATGACGGCAGGGAGGGCAGAGGTGATGAGGAAGAAGATATTTGTTTCCTTTAAATTTTTTTGAAGTTACATAAATATGATTATACTTTTTTATTTTAGAACTCTTGAACATCGGATATTTTGGTCAAGGGCTCACGTGCATATCAAGCACTCTTTTGCACATAAATCATTTAAACCAAACAGCATGAATCTGCAAAGAAATAAAGTTCAAGGATAGGAGCTACGAAGCACGTACACTCAAAAAAAAAAAACAATGTAGTGTCTGCATCGTGTTAAACATGACACATACACTGCAAAGTACAATATCAATGTTTTATGTGTAACAGCATGTCCGTGTCATTTTGTATTCATGTCCGCCCAAAATAAGGGGAAAGCTAAAGGAAACGTTGTACATTATGGGGTTTCATGTAATTTATCAATAAGTCAACAAAACCAATACTTTAAATATCGATACGGACATCGATGACTAAACATTCCCAACTTTGATATTATTTCAGGAGAGCACTTGTGGCTCCTAACGAGGACCAAATGCTTCATTTCTATATTTACTTCTCCGAAGTACAGAGTATTTCTACAAAAACCTACAATAAGAACTTTTTCGCTCCTTTTATCAATGTCCTAACTCAGAATTAGTTTTTAGTCTTCAGTCTAATTGCATTAACATTCCCTAGGCTTATACTGATTTCTCCATTCTTTCCAAACTTCAATATATCTTCCTCTTCCACCTATGTTTCCAATTCATTTGTAAGTTGAAAAGCTTACACCTCATGCTTTTAGTTTCCTTCTCTTCAAAGTTTCTGTAAAGGTTTTTTAAGTTACTACCTAATGGTAGTTTGTTCATCAATATTCCATCTTTCTTAAGAGCAAGGTTCTAAACGGCGGTAGGCGGGTGCACGGCGGAGAGAGTCCGCCTACCGCCTAGGCGGTGCCTAGTATTATGGGCCTATGGTTCACTTTTACAAAACTAAAACTTTATAAATCTTCGTTCTACAACTTAGTTATGCATGGAACACCCTTAAAATATGCATATTATGCAAAAACAGTTGTAAAATATGTCCAAAATGTATCAACCGCCTAGGCGCCACATTTTGGACAGTTTTTACTAATTTACAACTCTTTTTGCATAATATGCATATTCTAAGGGTGTTTCATGCATAAATAAGTTGTAGAATGAAGATTTATGAAGTTTTAGTTTTGTGAAAGTGAACCACAGACCCATAATACTTGCAAAACCTTTTGGCCAAAACATCTTATTAGGTATTACTCCGCCTAGGCGTCCGCCTACACTGCCTCACCTCCGCCAACACCACCAAACCTCCATTGGCCGCCTACTCCACCGCCTACCGCCAAGGCGGTGCGGACAGAGACCGCCTACCGCCTCGTAGGCCGCCTCAACCGCCATCTAGAAGTATATAAAAAAGCTCCTTCAAATTACTACAATCGAGTTCTTAATTGTATCTTCACGCTAAGTATTATCCTACATGTAAGAATGATTGATACCACCTTGTGTGGTCAAGTTCTCTCCAATTGTGATTTTACCAATGTTGTATGCTAGTTTGTCTTTTTGTGCTACATTACTAGGATTTCGATATTCAATTGAAGGATATGTATGTTTCGCTGTCCTGAAACATGTATTTTGTATTTTCATTTATAAGACCACATCATAACTGGATTACATATGCTCCATTCTGGTGTATTTCCGAAGCTCCATTCTCTATCATATGTCCAATACTATCCTGACAATCATATAAAATCTGGCAATATCAATATAACTTTATCCTCCCTATAATTCCAAGCCTTTTCCCAAATTGTCATTAATCCTACTTATGGTGCATATGCATCTATACAATATTCTCTTTCATGCTTCACACATATCAACACAATTTTGTGTTTCCCTTCTCATGCGACCTGTATATCATGAATTATCAATGTTAATAACTTCATATCATGCATTACCAACGTTTCCAGATTTGTCAATCATACATTTTGATATTTGTATACATACTACAATATTTCTCCTAAAACATTTTTGTCGTAATGCTCCCACATTTCGCTAATATCATCCTATAATTTTGACTAGCTCCTTAGACTATAAAGCCAGAAATTCTAGCCTACTTAACACATTTGAGTCGAAAGATGTGGCGTCACCCCCTATGTTGTACTGGGCGCTAGGCGAGGCGAGGCGACAGGCCACCCGCCTCGCCCAGGCGCGCCTAGGCGTCGCATAAGCGTCCGTCCAGGATCCGCTGCTCTTGAATCAAAAAATTATGCATTTATGTATACAACAAATATGTAGTATAACTAATGAGCAATAAACATTAACCAATAAGCTTAAAAGGAATATAAGAAGCCAAAAGGATGAAATAATTAATGTTCAACATCAAGTCAAGATAGTAAGTATAATTGGGCGGCCCTAGGCGACCCTAAGCGCATCTTTTTTTTTCCCTGGGCGACCCTAGGCGGGTGCCTAGGTGCACTTAGGCAAGCATCGCCTCACCCGTGGGAATTTTCCCAGGTCTAAGCGAGTTCTCTCCAACCTGCGCGCCTAGGCCGCCTAGGCGCGCCTAGGCGTCGCCTGTGACAACATAGGTCACCCCATCTCTATGTTGTTCTGAGTGCTAGGCGAGGCGAGGCGACATGACTCGCCTATGTGTCGTCCTCGAACTTGGGTACTTCCATGCTGCTCCTGCAAAGTTCTCTAAATTTAAAGTTCTAGACGATCCTAAGGCGAGTCGACAGAACTTTTACCCATTTTGGACATATTTTACCCATACCACAACTAGGAAAAATAACTCAAGGCGAGTCAACAGAACTTTTACCCATACGCCTAGGCGTCGCCTCTAACAAGATAGCACCATCCCTAACCATCCTTGTCAATGCATTGAGATAGTATCATTAGATATGTTTCTTATGGATGCCATGCTACCTAGCAACCTTGTCCTTGAACGCATTCTTAAGGAGTCCAGATCATTACATAAAGATCTTACAAGGTTCTACACTAGTAATCTATCGCCCTAGCACAACCTACCTTGATTATCCAGGCTTGAAATTAGCAGTGAAGAGTAGAGACATCCTAACTAGCCTCCCTTGCCAATTTAACATGGTACAGGTCCCGATGCAACATCTTGCTACAGGGATGCCCAAAAGTATATTCTGCAAGGACTTGAGACATAAGGATCCAAAATGTTCGACGCTACAATCAGTTACAAAGAAGTTAACCGCGGTTGAGTGGACTATGGAATTGCAAAGAAAAACATAGGATAGCAAGTACACGTGAAGTTCGAAATTCATCGTTATCCATTATCCAAGCTTGAGGGTTGCAGTGAAATAGGTCAAGCACACATGGGGGGTTTCAAGTTCAAGGGTGGAATCTAGAATGTTAAAGGAATGCCCTAGTCAAGTGTAATCCAAAATTTTATTCAGTATATAACAATAGATGGTTAAACTGTCTTATCAGTTGCTTTGCGGCCTTACCCATAGTTTAGCTGTGTTACTATTAAGCATCATCCAAGCCTTCTCATAATAATGGGGTTAATTAGGGAGCATCAGAAAGCCCCATAAAGATTTCACAAAGTTTTTACGAGCAGTTGTTGACCAGAACCCCCTATGTTGGTGGAAAACTCCTAGCCAAGATAGCTATGAGAATGAGAGGTATATGCCATAAAACTTAGGGGTGCACTTGGCAGCAAAACACACAACCAAGGAGCACCCACCAAGTTCATTCAACAATAATAAAAAATTACGGGTAGTATCCATCTGAAGTTAATTCCTGATTTTTTTTTTCGCATCTTAAATATCAAGATTTATTGAACTATAGAGTAAAGGACATAAAATAGTGAGAAAAGATGAATCCGTATTTTTTTCCCTCAGTATTAGTGTACAATATCATCCAGTATTCTTGTAAATCCCATGTCATCTTTAGTTCTTTACTTTTGGCACATCTGCATATAGCACTATACAGATAACAAACCAGGATTGATAATTCTTTGTTAAACTTTCCAAAAGACAAATGATCTGAGATCTTTAGCCACAAACAAAACTTATTCTATCTTCTCATACATGATATTGAGAAGTTACTGCAAGGTTGCATTAATATTGGTTATAGACTTATAGTAAACAAATTCATTGTCTTTTCCTGGATACTCACAAGTGGGTGGAAGTAAAGATTTTCATTAGCCAGAAATCAGCATAATAAATTTCCTTGGCCGATCATTCCTTTTACGGCAATAATTGACATCACACCAAACTTTTTGAAATTCTCTATTACAACTTCCATTCGTGTTAACATTCTTCCTGCCCTTAAACATAAATATGCTAGTTTCTTATTGCCATCTCAGCTTTTATATACAAGTCCTTGTATTAGTATTCAGTATTTAGTTCTGAATTAACGTCTTTATTTGTTCAAGTCTTACACCTTCATACTTATTCTCATAATTTTTCAAATTAAATAAAGGGATTTGGGACATCTTTACCTTTCATCATTAAAGAATGTAAAACATGGCACAATCTCTTTCTGTTATTACATCTCTCTGTGTAGACAAAAAAGAAATAGCATTCAACCATTATATGCAGCTCATCTACTCCCAAAATAACCATCTTTCAGTATATATTTTTGTACATTGTATCCAAAATTACAAAATTCCTACTATAAGGTACAGCTAAATGTCATTTTCACTACTTGGGAATATTATCTCGAGAACAAAAATAAAACATTTTAGGATGAAATTGGATTGGCAAAAGAACTAGTTTAAATTAAGCTAAGAGTATGTTAGTAATATTTAGAATCTACCTGTCAATCTAATTTCATACTCACAACAGCATTGAAACGATACTACAGTTCCACAAAAGAGTAAAGGCGGTATATATATATTGATAGGAACTCAAAAAAAAAAAGACTGAAAAAACACAACACAAGACTCCAATTTAGGATCTATGGTATGTAAGGCACTTCTTCATACTATAATTTGCCATTTTAGACAGGACACATCTGTACATCTGCGTCTGACACTTGAGCTCCAGATTGATCATAAATATTCATAAGCAAGTCCTACAAGATTTCAATATGCTAGCACATTTGTGTTCTTAAGTTCGCTAATATTCAAACACAAACTCAACCACAAAATATTCATGCTGAATATTTCGAGTCTTATGTATATTTGTAGAGATACACATGTATAGCAGTGTCCTTGTGTCTACGTACAGAAAGTTGTTGTATCCTTGTGTCTATATTCCACAAGAGTAGTCAATTGTCATGTCAGTCACCCTGTCCGTGTCAAGGTGTGACAAGAATATCTGTGTCAATAAATTATATGTTAAAATAGTTCGTTTCTTTATGGACGACTGACCTTAGATGCTAATCTTTGGAGCTTGAGACTGTCTGCTTCATCCCCCTCCTCATCATCATCTCCCATCTCTTTGTCAGACTCATCATCCTCATCTTCTGCATCAGATTGGAGGCCATCCATATCATCATCTTCACCATCATATTCCTTCTTAGCTTCTGTCGTTAAGTTAAAAGGATGAAAAAAATTAGAGATGAAGATCACTATTCTCAATAGTCCATTAGTAAATAATGCCAACTACTTCATTTAGCATATGCAGGAATTAGCACCTAGCAAACACCTACTCTCAATGACCGAAGTCAGGCATATCTTTAGAGAAAGTAAAGGTGTGTGATTTAGATTACTAACAATGCTTGAGAGGTAAAGAGATTCAACATTTGACACTTGAGCATTCCCCTTTAAAAAAAATGAGCTCCTAAGAGCCGATGCTATTGGGACACATGGTGAGGATGCAAGCTGGCTCCAGCATGAACGAACGAACGAACTAAGTAAATATATGCTGGAACAACCTAAGATAAGGTATAAATGACAGCCTAAATTGGCACATGTACGAGATAAATAATTATATCATATATAAAACACAAAGGTTCTAATCACTTTCACGATACCAGGAAATTAAGAACTATGACCCCTAACCATGTTTCGACATATGTCCATATCAACAGAGGTGACAACATGACGAGTATGGAATCTATAGCAGGTTTTCTACTTAGCAGATTCAATAGAAATAGCACCACCTGAGTAAATATCTACAAAAAAGAACTTCCAAGGACAGCTGTAAAAAATGTCGGCCTTCAAATGACAACCATTTGTCATTTTAAGAAAAATACTGAAGTACTATCTCAAGTGACAAATCTTTTAACAGAGTACAATATATATTTCTTATTTCTTGACTTTCTATATACCTGCTGACTGTAGTGGTAAAAAAATGTATATTGTACCCCGTTAAAAGCATCATAAGCATATACATATAGCACACTATCATTTTAAAAATCTAGTATGCATAAGGTGTACTTCACTCCTCCCTTTTGTAATGTGATGAATTAAGGGTATGCATACACACACATACATAGATACATGTGTAAGTGCAAATATCCATACATGCATACAAACAAACATACAAATAGACATGTCTCCATATGTTTTCTTATTGAATTTACCATGTCAGACAACCCACTTCCATACCAACGGATCAAAGAAATAAGGTGCTATATAACATGAAGATAATAAATTCAAGCAAAACCTCAATAGGATTTTTATGATCAAAGATAAATGACAAAGAATTATTAATAACACCTGCAACTTGATCCTTATAAGCGACAAGCAAGTCTAGTGTTGCTTTAAAAACACGTGTTAAAGCTTCCATTGGCATCTGGTCCTCTGGAAGGGCAATAAGTGAAGTCAACCCCAAGCAACAAACCTTCTTGTCATTTTCCCTGCACACAAATAGAGCAATGAAAGCTATGTAATTGTCAAAGAAAAAACTCAGTTCACTAAAGGTTAGATAGCAAAAAGATAAGAGCATACAAAGCACAATAGAGCAACGATTTTGACAGAAAAGACTAGTGAAACTCAAACTTACCGCCTGAAATTAACATGAGCTCCACTCTTTTTAACTTGATGTAGCATCTGAAACCACAGATTAAGAACTTCTGTTGCGCCAAGCTTTTGTAGTATCCCAAGTGTCAAGGAAGGGTTGTAGTAAAGAGCATCAGCTATCTGAAGAAAAAGATGAGTCCCATAATTGACTTGTTCTGAATTCAACACACCGCAAAATCGAAAATCAGGAAAACAAATATGAAAATCAGCAGAAGCAAAAAAAATGTTGTCTAAACTCCAACCAACACTTAATTATAAGAGCAAATACAAATATGAAAAAACAGCTATAGTATAGTAGCCCTGGTTTATTAATATTCAGAAAGGAAGATAATTCAGCATTGAGTAGTGCTTCAGGAAACTAATTTCTCACCACTTGAATCAAAAGACATTTCAAGTATGGCCTTTCTGTTCGACGCAGTCGATCAATTGTAATCCTGAGATATGGCTCAACCCATTGATCCACTTGACCTTTGCAGTTTTGGAAGACCACTTCAATAAGCTTCGGCGCAGGCTCAATATCAGTGTCTTCCATATTTATATCGGACATAATCTGCATTTGTTAGATCAAAGCCCTTATACATTTGGATCAATAAAGAACAAGATACTAGAATACTATAATGCTACCATTAAATGATAACTTGGGTACTGAGGCTGAATATGTGGACTGGGGTGATAAAAATGTAGCAATTGGTAATGTTGCAAAACATGGACCTATGTTGCATGGACACGGGAAATGGTGTTCTATACAAATCCTGTTTGTATCCCTATGTGACCATATTCGTGCAACGTAGGTGACACTTATAGTATCTATCGGAAAAAATTTATCTCTTATCCGTATTGTCCTTATCAGTTTACTCCTGAAACAAAGGGATGGACCTTAATAACAGCATGAAAAAAATAAATTACTGTATTGACCCAAAAGAAATTGGGTGACGGCCTTGCTATTCTGGTCGTTATTGTTGTTGAGGAGGATGTTGTATTTTTTTTTGTATTGAACAAGAAAAATATGGCAATTATATCAGTTAAGCTGTTCCAAGTTAATGGGGCTAATAAGCCTATTCATAAAGAAACCCTGATAATAAATTACTCAATGATGGAAGGTATGCAAACTGTTTA
This sequence comes from Iris pallida, assembly GCA_029216955.1. Lineage (NCBI taxonomy): Eukaryota > Viridiplantae > Streptophyta > Magnoliopsida > Asparagales > Iridaceae > Iris > Iris pallida. Next base: position 51,443 of record JANAVB010037818.1, read on the forward strand.
ATGACATAACATGTGCTTCAATGACTCACATATGAAAGCATATTCCACAGGCCTTGCTGGTAATCAGGATCTTTGCAAGTAAGGAAATGTGTGGTACTCCTCGATATGTAGTTGTCCAGTGGCACAAGAATATCTACATAAGAAAAGCTCAATAAGATTCGAGATACTTTTAGATGGGGAGAAATTAGAGAATGTGTACAATAAATGATTTATATTACAGCCCCTGCATTTGCATAGCATTCAACTATCCAACTTGTAAACTATACACATGCATAAACACCAAAATCAGATAATCTAACATAAGTATGAAATAAAATAACACAGCACGAGTAGAAGTTCTGAGGTTAATGAATACCAAATCAAATAAAACCACCAACTAAAGTACGTAGGATTTTAATGAATAGAAGAAGAAGAAGAAGAATGCAATTTGAGGTAAATTAATGTCATTTTGTAATTACATAAAATAATAAAAACTAAGGGACCAAATGTGTCAGTATTTTCAGATGGTTTATAGATGAAGAAAATTTCAAAGATACCAACAGTCAAATAAATATAAGTGATTTTCTACATGGAAGCATGATACACAACACATGTTTATGCCTAAAGCATAATTTTAGTAAAAAGGCATCCTAAAATTGATCGATCATGAAACAAACGCCGTAAAGGCGTAAACTTAGAAAAGCTTGAAATTACTCACTGATGACTGATCAATGTAGACTTTACAAAAAACTAATAAGTCTTATTCAACATCAATCTGAAATAATAGTATAATGATAGAACCATGTCAAGATCCAATCCCTTAGAAAATGAAGAAATGGAACAGTGTGGAATGTCCAATAAAACATAGTAGTCGGGACTCAGTAGAGTAAAAAAACCAAGTTTAGTACAATGCAGGTCATCAATTTATCAGCTCGGACTCGCAATCATGCACGCTTACTAGACTAAAAGGGGGTAATGGTGTACTTAAAAGCCACAAAAGGTTAAAGGTTACACAATTTCAAAACATAAACTGCAGCCATAATGGATCTGGAATTAATACTAGAAGTGACTGAGCATAATATCACATAACAATGCAGGGAGTAAAGTTACATATACATTACACTCTAGCCACTATAAACTTGAAAATAGTTGAAAATAATATGAAGTCATACCCATACTATTATAAAACACTAATGCATATGCTTTGCAAAGTTTAGAAAAGATGGGTTAGTCATTGCTCAAAAGCGCAACAATAGAACACTAACTTGACTGAATAAACAACATTGATAAGCAGATTTGCATTTTTACAGACTTACTTTCGAAGAAGTCTATTGCCCATTCTTTAAGTGCTTCCATCATTAAAGGCCAAAGACTCCACATCTCCAAGGATATTGTCGGGGAATAGAATGTCATATAGGATACAATTTCCAACACCTCCTCAAAAACCTCTGTACAACAAACAAGGAAGAAAAGGGAGTATAGATGATCATTTTTCAAGATAAAGCAGTATGTCTTGCAGTTGCACCTCACTAGAATAGCAAGAACATCATACATAGTGGATAAATAACAATGAAACCAAAACCAAGTTGAAAAAATAGCATGAGCAAAAGAATGAGCTATTTTAGTCTTGTAAGTATCCTTAAAGTAATATTCTTTTGGTATCTAGAATATGGATCATCAACAGACAAAGGGTCTTAACCAAACAAATCATAGAGCAGAAGAATGTGCTATTTTGATCTTGTAAGTACCCCTAAAGTAATATTATTTGGTTTCTAGAATATATATCATTAACAGACAAAGGGTCATACTAACCAAACAAATCATAGACTGATTGGTCACTGCTCCAGTCCCACCTCCTTAAGCTGTCCCTTAAATGTCTTCACAGCCTTTTCAACTTACGAAGTTCTAGCAGCAACAGGAGTCTTGAAGATGTCCAAGTATTGAGTGCATACCATTTGTATGGTATGAATGGGTTCGACAATTTCTTTCATTGAAGAAGATTGAATATCCATACTTTACAGTGTTGTAATTGGTACAAATATATATATATGCATGAATACATGATATAGTTATTGATGTTATAGACTGAAAAGGGGTTTTGATAAGTTCTCTGCTTTTAGAATGGTACGTAGGCCCTTCTAATCACAGGCTTCAACTCTAAGAACTTAAACTGCAAGATTAACTCTACAGTTTATACAAATACTAGATATGTGGCATATGAGGCAGTTAAGACTCTTTATGACTCATACCAGCAATTTATAATATATACATCAACTGTTACTCCTCATTTTTCTCCCTTACGGTCTATTTGGTTCCTTGGATTTAGAACACATCACCACACTGAAGTGGGAGGAAGTGAATCTGTCCTGATTGGGTCAGGAGGTGAAATCAGGGAGGGCACCTTTAGAAAGAGTGATGTGGAACAACATTTGATTTTAAATTTCAGCAACTTAAGTGGTGTCTTTGTGCTCAATTGAATAAGGCAGCGACTGAAATTAAACATTAGGGTTCAAGTCGCTTGTGAAGAATATATAGTAGAATTACTTCGTAACATAGCAATAAGTCATAAAAACACTTCCTAAATTCAGATCACCAAATCCAAGATAAAATTATAAATTTAATATTAATGGGAAGCAAACGAAAGGCACGTGTTTATTAATAGAATACACAATCTCTCTGTGGGCAGCAATAACGCTTGATAATACGATAAATAATGAGAGGGTGTAGGATTACCCATCATGTGGAATGTCGACATGGATCAATGCTTCGAAATCCAGAAAGAGGCTTGTTGGTTGTGGAATCAGACAAAGAGTTTATTTTACCGGTGGTGTTGTAGCAGTAATGTAGTGGCGGTACTGTAGCAGTTCCTCCATTTTCTTGATAAACTAAGGTTCGGTATCGCACCTAGCCTGATGCGTCGATCTCGCATCAAATCACTTAGATGAGTCGGGTATCACACCCAACTTAAATTAAATGGCTCAGCTTTTAAATCAATCCAAATCTGAATTGTATTCAAGGGCTTTCTAGAATTGGCTCAATGGGTGGCTCATCAGAGCTAGCAAAGGGGTTGTCAGAAGGGGTGAACTGACCTTTGCAAGTATCCAGATCATGTATGCTAAATATAGAACTAATACCTAAGTCTGGAGGCAAATCTAAAACATAGGAATTTGGGCCAATTTTGTGAATTATCTTAAGGACATGCGTCACGAGCATTTAATTTCTTTACGGTTCCCGAGGGAAACCGTTTCAGTCCAACTCAGAGCAACAGTCTCCTACAAAGAACTCCATAGTCTTTCTTTGTAAATCAGTGGCAGCCTTGTATTGAGCATTACTTAATTCACTTTTTTACTGGTTTCTTTATGCAAATCCTGAATGTGTAATGCGAAAGTGAATGCAGACTTTGACAGTGACACACGATGACTATGATGCATGATAGGAACTACTGGTTTCCTAGGCTTCTAGCTGAAGACTAACTAAAGTGGACTTATCTCAATAGTTATGTTGACAGATATGTTGCAAGCAAATTCTGTTGTTGGTAAAAGCAAGTCCCAACTTCGAATATTCTCGCCCACTAGACATCTCAGTAAGTTTTCCAGTGTTCGATTGACTACTTCATTGTGAACATAAGTCTGAAAGGCGCTCGAGAATTTTAATTTGGTTTCCATTTTGGAGCACGTCTTCCAAAAGTAACTCATGAACTTGGCGTCACCATATGAGACGATAGTCTTAGGGAGACATGCAAGCGTACCACCTCCTTAAAGTAAATTGCTACAATTTTGGAGGCGTTTAACATTTTTGAGCAAGGAAGGAAGTGGGCCATTTTTTAGAAACAGTCCACAACCACAAAGATAGAGTCGTGCTTTCTCAAAATACAAGGAAGCCCAAGTACGAAATCCATATTAACGTCCTGCCAGGGACAATCTGGAACAAGGAGAGGTGTGTAGAGACCGGTATTTATTTATGTTGCTTCGCGAGTTGGCACATGCGAAACTGACTCACGATTCGAGCAACTCCCTTCTTTAAGCTCGGCAAATAGAATTGGTCATCTACAGCCTCAATGGTTTTATTCCGACTGAAATGTCCGACCAAGCCACCGACAAGTAATTCCTATGTCAAAAAGTCTTCACCAAAGTGTGGGGATACATAACTTGCGAAAGCGAAAGAGGTACCACTTTGAAGGTGAGCAGCTTCAATCTCTCGAGTTAGCCCGTCGATTAGGGATGTGAAAATTTCTCCAAAGTCGAGGAACAACTTGTAGTCTTATTTGTACCTCTCGAAGCCGACGACCTCCACATTCATTATCTTTACTAATGCCGTACTACGACTGGGTGCATCAGCCACTCAGTCTTATGTTTCAAGACATAGGTGTAGTCCTGAAGGAAGTCAACCCAACGATCGAGTCTTGCAATGAGCTTCTTCTAAGAATTTAGGTACCGGAGTGCCTCATGATCGGAGTAAATAATGAATTCTTGCACAACAAGTAATGATGCCAATGGGGCAAGTATTGCACTACCGCACGGAACTCCTTATTGTAAGTGGAATACTTTTGCCTAACTTCAGTTAGTTTCTTAGTGAAGAATGCAATGGGGTTGTTTTCTTGGCTTAAGACTCCATCAATGGCGACACCCGAGGCATCACAAGCTACTTCAAATGGTTTAGAGAAATCAGGAAGGCGAAGAACAAGCGCCCTAGTCATCTGCTGCTTCAGCTCGTTAAACGCTTTGGCTACTGCTTTCATCCATATAAAATCATCTTTCTTGAGGCAGCCTATAATAGGGGCAACAATGGCACGGAACCCTTAATAAAGCGATGGTAAAACATTGTGAGCCCATGAAAACTTATCACATCTCTAATATTTTTAGGCTTCGACCACTCTATAATTGCCTGGATTTTTGGGGGTCAGCAAAAACTCCCTCGGGTGAAACGATATACTCTAGGAAGATTACTTCGTCAGTAAGAAAGACACTTCTTTGGGTTGACATATTGATGTGTAGTGCGCCACAGACATGCTTAAGGTGATCTAAGTATTGAACTCTATTTCGACTATAAATTAGTATGTCATCATAAAAGACAACCAAGAACTTGTCCATGAACGGTGGAGCCCTTGTGTCATGACATGTATAAAAGTACTCAGAGTGGTGGATAGGCCAAAGGACATAATCATCCACTCATAAAGACCATCTTTTGTTTTGAAAGCGGTTTTCCATTCATCGTCGAGGCTAATTTTGATTTGATTATACCTACTCTTCAAATCAATTTTTGAGAAGATCCTAACGCCAACCATCACGTCCAACTTGCCATCTAACCACGGAATTGGAAAACGATATTTTAAGGTAATATTATTGATGGCTCTATTGTCGACGCATATCCTCCAAGTGTTATCCCTTTTTGGAACTAGAAGTGCAGGGACAGCACAAGGGCTGAGGCTTTCTCTAATAAAGCATTTCTGAAGGAGTTCATCTACTTGCCTTTTCAGCTCTTGATGTTGTGGTCCTATAATGAAGCAAGTTTGGAAGAGTCGCTAACGGCACCAAATTGATAACATGTTAGATACCACGCATAGGTGGTATAACTAGTCCGAAAGATCCTCATGGATTACATTAATGAACTCTCTTAACAACGGTAGGACTTTGGGAGAGACAGGGTCACGAGGACCTTGTAAGGCTTCTCGGGTAATAAGCACAATGATGATCATCCTTCCCTCAATCTTCTTCTCCAACTCTTTTAGGCCAATTAGATTTATTCTATTTTTGTTAGTGTGGTAGTTTTCTTCTCAGGATTGGTAGGTCTAGGTTGAACATAATTGATCCTAACCCTAGTTTCATCAAAATTGAATGTGCAAGAATTGGACCGTCCATAAAGGGTGTCGTCCATGTCATAGAGCCAGGATTGACCTAGGATAATGTGCCTCACATTCATTTCTATGATATCTCACCCTTATAAGGTTAATTGGGAAGATCTTGTCCATTGCGGTTAAAGATAGGTGTCACGTTCCCATATACATCGTCAATTAGGTATACACTTTAATTCCAGCTTGTCCACAGTTTTGGCAAAGACAGAATTGGTATTACTTCCACTATCGATAACGACTTTGCAGAGCGAGTCATTTATCTTAGTAAAGGTCTGAAAGAGGGTTGCCCTTCGCCACGCTTCACTTTCCTTCCCTTGAGCTACGTCGCGTCGTATAATGTTCAAACACTTCTCCTTTAGGCCTCGTTTGGTTCGCGGAAAGGAATGGAAAGGAGATCAATTCCTTGGTATTTACTTTCCTTTGGGAAATTACAATTTCAATTGATTTTCCTTTCCAATGTTTGGAAATGCCAAGAAAATTGGAAAGGAAAGTGAATACTTCAAGGTGGAAAAGTGGTTCCTTGCTTGGATGGATGGAATCGTTTTCCCTCCTAATTTCTCTTCCATTGGAAATCACTTTCCTTCGCTATTCCTTTGGCACCCAAACATAAGAAAGTAATGTCTTTCCTTTCCCAATTCCATGATTCAGCGGACTAAACGAGGCCTTAGTGGATTATCGCAATAAATTACCCACATACAACAGGCATGTTCATCGTCATCGATCCACTCTCCCACTTCACCATCCACTATATAGACAACCTCATTGACATTCTCTGGTTCAAGTTTTAGGTCTTAATCTTGTGAGTCATCAATACAATAGGTGTGGGACTTGCAGGGAATTGTCATGTAACTATTGTCGTCGCACCTATAGCAAGTGGGAGCAGATACAATTCTTGTGAAGTCTCCTACTATGTCCTTTTCTTTCACTTACCTCGTACTAGACACGAATTTGGATTGACCCGATTTACTAGTTTTTGTCCTTGTACTCGGAAGATCTACAATTCAATCTGGTTTGAGGTTCTTCCAAGTCAAGGATAACTTCATATGCCTCTCAAGGGTGTAGATTCCTCGGCTAAACATTTCATCCCTTAAGTCAACTCCAAGTCTAGCCCTAAATCTAGAGAGGGTCATCTCTGGTGGTTCAGCATCCTGCCTGCCACAGCTGGCCATATATATATATATATATATATATATATATATATATATATATATATATATATAATGCTGACTTGCTTCCTGGGTCAACTTATTACACTTATCCAAGAGCCGAAATCGATAAGATAGAGGCAGATACTTCTCTCGTGGTCTCATCTTTGTCCCATCCCAAGTTTGGATCATGGTTTAAAGTATCGGCCGATACCGATCCGATACGGCCGATACCGATACGGTTTGGCATGTCCCGATCCGATACCGACCGATACCCGATACTTACCGATACCAACATTGAGGGTCTCTTTTCCGGTCAATTCGGCAAAGAAAAAAAATCAAGGATTTAAAGCATAATAAGATTGTAAAAACATGTAAAAGAAGAAAATCAATTTATTATATGTAAACCAATCGCTAAGGGTGATTACAATGTTATTTAATTTCAAAAGTACTACGAAATAACACTGAAAATACTTAAATTATGCCTAAATGTATAAAATATATGTTTTTAAATGTAAATAATTTATTAATAATTATTTTTTTCCGATACCAAAAAAATCTGATACTCCGATCCGAAACCGCCGATACTACCGATATCGCCGAGACCAATACTCGTAGGAATAGTCCGATACCGATTCCGATACCGATACTGTGAACCTTGGTTTGGATAGGATCTTCCCTGTGTCGGGCTAACATTCTTTCAATGTTCGCCCAAAATGTTCAAACTATGCTAGTCAACTTCATTTTGGCAAAACCAGACTCTGATCCTCCGACATGGGGAACCAGCCAAAATAGTCATCCAGATCTTGCATCTAGTCAATAAAGACCTGAGGGTTAATTTTACCATCGTAAGTCGAAGATTCGACTTTCACACCTCCAGGCAGTTGGTCAAATTACTCCTAACGAGGCTGCGAATCTATCGGGTACCTATGGTTGTTCCTACCTGGCTGATGTCTTAGTTCTTGATAAGCGGGAGGAACTCTATAGGCTCTCGATCACCGTACCCGCATGCTTGTCTTGGTTAGTAGTAGTTTTACTCAGGAAAGATTAGCGGGTGTCATGACATACGCTTAGGGTAGGTATGGTTCCGCCTTAGGTGTTCTAACTCACAGTGAGATGGAGTGATCCTAAGGTCTAGAGCTTGATAGACTTGAGCCCTATAGTTCTGAGGTTGGTATGTGAGGTTTTGCCTATGGTAGCTGGGTATCATGATCATCAAGTGGACAATGATTCTCAAGTGGAGCCATGTGGGCATTCCCACGAACTCCGAGTAGTCGATCCGGAGGCTCATTTGTATGCCTCGAGAGAACTTGGACTTGTACTCGTTCCGGTCAGAGTTGACATGAGTACTTGCATCAGTGTAAGGTGTTGTCGGGGACTTATTATTGTGAATCTTCAACCCTTTCTAAACGCTTGTTCAAACTGGCATTGGAAGCTTGGGAACGTTGCTCTAGGTTTTCTAAATGAACATGGACTCTAACATAGACTTAAAGCTCGGAATCCATGTCAACAATAGAAAAGTGATGATGGTAATCGCGACCACTGTGCGTAAGCATGCAAAAAAAAACTATGCTAAATGCAAGCTAATTACTAGAATGCATGTTTTAAATGATATTAATTGGTGGAAGTTAATTAAGTAATGATGGCACACAACGGAAAAAATTCAACAGGGAGGGAATATGATAAAAATGAACCAAATGCAATCCTACACTACGTTCAGAATGATGCAATAACAGGCAACTTCGCTTTGATAACAAAAATGATGTTGGACAACAATTGATTTTATATCAACGACTTAAGTGGCGTCTTTGTCCCCAATTAAATAAGGGAGCGATTGAAATTAAACATAAAGGTTCGAGTCGCTTGCGAAAAATATATAGTAGTAGACATTAAGTTTGTAGCACAGCGATAAGTCGCAAAAAAAAAACAGTTTATAAATTCATATCACCAATCCAGGATAAAGTTCTAAAGTTAATATTAGTAGCAAACAAAACGCGCATATTTATTTCTAGAATACACAATCTCTTTGTCGGCAGCAATAACGATTGATAATACAATAAATAATGAGAGGGTATAGGTTTACGTGTCACATGGAATGTCGACTTGGATCGATTATTCGAAAGCAAAGAAGAGGCTTATTGGTTGAGGGATCTGAAGAAGAGTTTATTGTAGCGGAGGTACTGTAGGAGTACTGTAGCGGCCTCACCTAGCACGACGAACTGGTCTGGCACCAAATCACTTAGATGAGTTGGGCACCACGCCCAATTTAAAGCCATTGGCTGAACATTTAAGTCAACCCAAATCTGAATTTTATTCTTAATCATTCAATAATTCAAAACACTTACAAGGGGTCTATTAAATAGACTCCACATCACTAACTTCTCATTGTAGGACTAAAAAAAGGTGTTGAAAATGGAATATTAAGCCAAACAAATGGACAAATCAAAAGTACTGGTGTAAAAATAAAATACTCAATACCACACTATGTGGAATCTCCTACGCTCATAATATTGCGCAAGAGGCGCACGTAAGGGTTCTATGATGTCCTCATCAAAGTGATACACCCACTTTTCATCAAGGTTGTAAAATGTGCTAGGCATTAGACAGACGACCACCCACCACCTAGCGTCTAGACGGCCTTCTAATTCTAGACGGTCGTCGCAATTTTTTTAAAGAATCTATCAATTAAAAATATGCTCAAGTGAAAATTATACACCAAATTCAAAGTCTCACATAATAAGTAAACATAGTCAAATTCATGTACACAAGGTTCTAAACAGCTGTAAGCACGCACGGTGGAGAGAGTCTGCCTACCGCCTATGCTGCATAGGCACTGCCTAGGCGGTCGATACATTTTGAATTTTTTTACTATTTTACCTCTATTTTTGCATATTATGCATACTTTAAGGGTGTTCCATGCATAACTAGGTTGTAGAACGAAGATTTATAAAGTTTTAGTTTTGTAAAAGTGAACTATAGGCTCATAATGCTTACAAAATCTTTTTGGCCAAAATATCTCGTTAGGTATTGCGCCACCTATGCCGCCTCACCTCCGCCTATGCCGCCAACCTCCATTGACCGCCTACTCAACCGCCTACCGAAAAGCAGTGCGGAAAGAGACTACCTACCGCCTAGGCGGCCGCTATAGAACACTGATAGTACGAGACTACAAGTTCAAACATAACTTTAATTTTGTCACATAATTTGCATTTTAATTTGTCTAGATTTGTAGGATCAACCAGTGCATCATACTCCCATCCAATATCAATGGAGGAACGCTTAAGTATTGATGAACTTGAAATGTTGATGTTGTCGGAGGAGGCCGTATAGATCCACTTCCAGATATTTTTTATATTTCACATAACAAAAAACATATTAAAAAAGTACACAGTTAATTATTTATGTTGCTGCTAATTTTATTTCTGATATTAATTTTATTTTTTTAATTGTAGAGGACAGAGGTACAGAATTAAAGCGGCCTAGCTGTTACTTCTTCTCTCTCAAAAAAATTTAAAAAGACAGTTTTTTCTCTCTCAGTTTCATGAGAACAATAAAAAAACCATCACCGAAGAAGAAGAAGACTAGAGTCTCAAGAAAAAGACTTAGCCTCAAAAAATGAAAGAGAAGAAGACTCACCTACTATCACCGCTATTGTTGCTCTCTCCTCCTGATGCTGCTCCCGCCTGCTGTTGTTGCTCTCACCGAAGAAAGAAGAAGGCTCTTTCGAGTATCCACCTGTTGTTGTGCCACGCTCAAGGAAGAAGAGATGGATGTACATGTAGGGTTTCAGTCCACTTAAGTTACGAATTTTCGGGTCGGGTCCTCGCCTGCAATATATATATATATATATATACCGCCTAGGCAGCCGTCCGTGGAAGTCGGGGACGACCACGCTACCTAGTCGGCTGCCTTTTCCCAATTTTTTGTTGGCCGCCCACTGGACCGACTTCGGCCTATTCCTAGGCGGCGCTAGGCGCCAATTTTTAGAACACTACTTTTCGTAAGTCACGTTTATTCTTAACTCATGGGAAAAAAAGGCCAAGAACTTGGTAAAATTAATAAAAGAATAAATATTAACCATATAGTACATGTGTAAAAGGTAATTAAGATGTGCTTTGGATTTATAATAGATTAGTAATCAAACTACTACCATTCGTTTATGCTTGATTTTAATCCATGCATCTTTGGGGACAAATACTAGGTGGCAACAGAATAAGAGCGATACAACAAGTGAAACAAGTGAAGATTGGGGATAAATTCACACCCACTTCTCGGGATCACAAGGAAGTAGGTTATTTCAAATACTCCACACTTCATTTCCAAATAAATGTACCCTAAGTGTGAGAAGAATTTGAAGGGCTAAAACTTAAAGGTGGATTAAGTCATGGGATAAAGGTGGATTAAGTCATGGGATAGATCTTTGTAACAAAAATTAGGTCTGTAAGAGCTGAGAGTAGTTCTCTTGTAAGTAGTTTACTTGGCTATAATCCTAAAAAACTACCAGCACATGATTTTACATCATAGATGAACTCTATTTAATACGGAAAGAACTACTTGCAGATGAGATTATTACACAAAATATCAATGCGGCCCTGATTTTTGGAGTATCCGTGCTTCTAAGTTGCCAATAGTATGGGAAGATATATTTTAGTTGTTACCAGTGTTTTATTATGAAACGTATTTAGAACAATTGATCATGTCTGTAATCTGATGACTCATTGGTGATCATCACTTCATGTATACTGAAACTTTATAACAGATTGCTGGCAGTAAATCATTTCACCGGTTGCTCATGTGAACCCCGGATTAAATTCGTTATAATTGCTTATGTGATGAAGAGTTTCACATGACAGACAAGAGAAATGGAAAATGGAGACTATTAAAGATTCACTGCTAATATTCAAACACACGTTCCACCATCCGTCTCCAAGCAGGCCTTTGTTAAGGATCTCTTTGCGGAAAGTGTCGCCGATCTCCAGGTAAACCTTGCATGTCTTCCTCTTTCTTTGTTTTTTTTAACCTTTTTCCCACCAATCCCTGTCCCCAAAGGAGAGAGACTTTCATTCTGCATCGGTAGCTGATGGGCAAAACTCCACTGGCTATAAAGATCGATATTATACATTAAACGGCCGAGTATGTGTTGCACCGGAACAGCAAAATGATGTACGTATCAGTATCGTGTCCATACCTGTGTCCGTACTCATTCAACACATGTAACTACCTTTAAACCTATTTGAAAATGTACGTATGTATCATGTCTATGTATTGTCCGTATCCGTGCCCATAGTGTTGGAACATAGCTAATAATATCACTAGTCTTGTACCTGTTTCATTAGCAAGTTTCAATCATGCCATCACAGATGCTAAAATCTAATCCGAAACAGTCAAAAAATATGAGTTTCGGCCAAATTTTAGAAAGGAAACAAAGAAAGGCTCCTCAATAGCTACCATGCAGCATTGGACTGTGCCTACTAAAAGTTGCCAAGCATGTCTTTTAAGTTTTAACTAAATGATGTAACAAGAGAGGATGGCTAGTTTCGCAAACTAAGATACGAAACCAAGACAAGCAACTTTAGAAAATAGGCAAAGACTGTTTGAATAACAAACTCATATCAAACTCACTGAAACTACAATGATCAGCTGCATCAGCCATTTGTTTGTATCAAGAAACATTTGCACCCAATTCCGCTTTCATATCGACACAAATGTATTTTCAAGAAACGAAACACTGGCCAAACTTTGTGCCTCATGGCTCAGAGTTTGACCAGGCAACAAAGGAATCATTTTGTACATTGATGCAGACAAAGAGAGAAGATTTTAGTCAAATAATTAAATGAAAATTGTGTTACATGTAATTGATTCAAAAAGGTAAGAACCTTGATTACTATGTCCAGCTCAAACAAGGTGGATTTTGCTTTCTGCAGATATCAAGTACATCAAAACAAACAAAATACTGACAGTACTCATGTGGGTTTCATGGAAACTGGTTTTACAGGGCTCCTTGGTTAACAGCCAACTAATTGAACACTTTGAGAAAATGTAGGGACTATGTTTAGTAATCCCCCCCCCCCCCCTTTAAAAAGTCTTCACTACAGTAAAACAGATATGGAATGAAAGAAGATAAAAAAGATACAACATACCCAAAAAAAAACATTTATGGTATGCAATAATCAAATCAATGTCATGAATTCTCCAGAATGAATACCTTGTCCATCTGTTGTCAACATCTTCTGCATGATTGGTAAAAGAGTAGGCTCAATTTGGACAAAAAGATGAGGAAGCCTGCTCACCGATTCCAGAATAGTACTTATGGCACGCAAACAACCAACTGCAGCCAAAGCACCCGGATCATCAGCCTCATCAGCAGCAGCTTCAGATGTACTCAAGCATCTCCAAAACGCATCAGCCTTGAAGAGAAAGATGGTGATGAAGGTCATAGCTTGGAGGCGAATGAACTAACAATTTAGTTGGTTATTGTAGTGAATTAGTTACAATACCAAATTCTGGCATAATCCAAAAGCATATGGCGCCATCTCCTCACCAAATTTGTCCACAATAGTCTCAAGAGTAAAAACAAGATCCTCATTTTCAACTTCGTTCATAAGTTTAAAAAATTCTGCACATGGCATGTCAAGAAGCTAAGACACAATGGATACCAAGAAATAAAGTTAAATAAATAGAATAATCATACCATCGAGTAGTTGAGGAAGAATTGGACGAATCTCATTTAGATCTGTGTAAGTGAATAGAATGATGTTATACTTTCAGGGAAAAAAGAAACTGTAACAAGAAAAATATTACCTTTACATGCTTCAACAAAGGAGCGCAATGCAAAGACTGAATCAACACGTACAGGAAGCTCAGGATCTCGTAACCCAGCAACAACAAAGTGTAATGCTTTCCGAAAATTATTTTGGTCAACAAAGTTGATGTAGGCATACTGGCCGGCAACCCATGCTGCCTGATAAACCCAGTAAGAAATATAGGTCAGCTAGAAGATTTTAAAAATAAGACAAAAGGGTCCCTAATTTTAGGCAAAATCTAACGACCTTTGCTCTAAGATGCCCAACATGGCTCGTGAATTCAGGAAAAACATGCTGCACCAACATACCCTCAAGCTCCGACTTGTAAGGCTCTTGCTTTAATTTATCACATAATGCTCCTATGGCAAGGAGAGCACCATCCTTCTGACGATATGGTTTAATTTCAATAGGTGCCCCGTCATATCTGACAATTAGAAGTTATTATAAAGAGTTAGACAGTGTTTCGAAGGGATCATAATTTATAGTCTTGCATTAACAAAGCCCACTCACAAAGTACCTCCACAATGAACATGGCATACCTTCTAAATACCTCCACAATGAACTGAACGAACTTTTGAAGGTTTCCTTTCCCACGCTTTCTCACTAACTCACTCACAAAGTCCATCGCTGCAGTCCGAGGACTGTATAGGTCTTCAATAATATCTGCAAATAGAAGTTCTGGATCAAAAACTTCATCTCAAAACAAATAAAATGGTCCTAGTACTCCATCCTAATGAAGAATAACTGAAGTTTATGAAGCCTCACCATAGCCCTTTCTAACATACTCATGAGGATCTTCATCCCACAAAGTTTGATCATTATCATTGAAACACATAAGTGGAAAAATTATCTCAAAAAGAATGATGTCAAGTTGAGGTTGCAGCAAATGATACATGGCATTCCTCGAGATACTGCAGAAGAGTACAAAACAAATACATATCTGTTAACCTCCAGAAATCAATGTCTTTAGACACAAGAACAGAAGATAAAGATTGGATTAACCCTTCCTAAAATAGTAACTAACCCTATTAACATGGATACTACTAAATCATAAAAACATAAAAATAGGTACATCAAAGCAATGTAACCATGGCAACATCCATATGCATCCGAGTACACTAATGGCACCTTTGGGTACGTAAAACCTACCATGAAACTCAAGAAACCAAACCATGTTCCATGTTGCCGCATCGGCTGGCAACACAAAAGCTTGCAGAGGTAGATTCAATAAGGTTTTGAGAAATTTTGAGTTGCACCCCATATTATTTAACCATATTCAAGGTGCACCCTTGTTTTATCATAACGTACAATACCCCCTCTTCCGTCAAAAACTAACGGTCAACTCCGTTGACCGTTAATTTTTGACCGAAATGCCCCTTCCATTTTCCAAGCTGACGAGGGGGAACTGGTAATAATGGTGATTTGCTAGGGGTATTTCGGTCAAAAATTAACGGTCAACAGAGTTGACCGTTAGTTTTTGACGAAAGTGGAGGTATTGTACATTATGGTAAAACAGTGGGGTGCACCTTGAATATGGTTAAATAATGTGGGGTGCAACTCAAAATTTCTCTAAGGTTTTTGAGGCAGTCACTCACTTGACATCTAAGCTTTTGGATACCATGACCATTTTTTTATTGAGAACAATTAAAACCTGCATATTATAAGATTATATTTAACAAAGAATAAAATGAGTCGTCAATTGGATTTCAAGTTCAAACATGATTTTGCAACCCATTCAAACTCAAAAATTGCTGCAGGACAATCCAAGCTCCAATACCAATTTGATGTAGGACAATTGTGCAACCAAGCAAGGTTGTCCGGGACAGCCTAAGCTCTTATACCAATTTTGATGTAGGACAAACTGTACCAAGCTATGTTTAAATTGAAATTTGTTGAAATTGGGGTATGAGTATTATAGATATTTTTGCTGAACATAGGAAAATTTGAGAGATTTGACTTGCGGTCGTTTTAGGATTTTTCCTAGTAGAAGAATGCTTACTAGACAGAAGTATATAATTGGACACTGAGGTCTGAAAATAAGTGACTTCTTTTACTCAAAACCTAGGATGGTTTAGGTTGGAACTTGATCAGGTTTAAGGCACACAAGATTTAGAGTTGTCTTGGACGGATTTAGGAGAGATTTCTTAGGGTTTTGATGGACATTGTGGAACAAAAAAAATGTATAGTAGTTATGGATGGTTATTGTGGTCAAAGATGGATATTTAATACTCCATAAGTGGGAAACTTGATGGACTTGGAATTGAACCAAGAAGAAAGATGACATCAAACTATGGAGAATAACTCTCAAACCTTTATTATCAATCATTCTACTAAAATAAAAGGGGTTTAAGCCTTCATATAGGCTATATAAAAGATAAGACTCCTCATCCTATTCAAATTTTAGTAGATGAGCTCAATCCAAATAAAAGATTAAGACATCCATATGAGAGATAAGCCTTATCCAAATCAGTGATAAGCATACCCATAATCTAATTCCAATTTAAATTCAAAATTGGATCAAACCCAAATTACTTATTATAAAATCAGAAATAAAAACTGAAATAAAATATCCTAAATATCTTATCCTCGTCAAAATTATGGTCTCCGTTTAGGAAGCATGGACACTCCAAAATCCAGAACGCATCGTGTCAGAAAAATAGCGAACACGCCAAGGACACTTCAAAATACACTAGGGGACACACCAAAATAGGTGTCATGCCTGTGTGCCCGTGGCCTTACCGTGTGATATCCTATACATGTTCGTACAACATAGGTCTCTATTGTTATCAAATAAGGATGGGTTTCACAAAGTTTCATGTTGCCAAAGAACTTTTGCAACCTCTAGGCGTGTTTCATTAGTTTCATGTTAACCCATGAAACTCATAGTAACATGATCGTATTGAGTTGAATTGGGCTTCATGTCATCAGACACCCCTTAGAGTCCAAGACTATCACCTTATGTTGCAAACTTTTTTTGCAGCCTCTAGGCTAGTTTCACCAATTTCATGTTATACCATCAGACATCATAGTTTCATTATTTCCTTGCATTTGCATTGGTTTTGTGTTGCCAAACATACCCTAAGATTGCAAAAGAATCTTTAAAAGTCGCATGTAATTAAGTAAATAAAAAGAAGAGAGAATGTTGCTAGATTCTACAATCAGTTCCATGAAAAGAAGGATTCAACAACTTAAAAGAATCTAGCAAAAACATGAGCTATCAGCAACTTATTTGCCGAAATCCCTCCATAGACCCTCCCACTCCCTACCATATGCCTCAGTAAGTCGAGATAAACTCCACAGTTCAAATATATCCCAATCGATGAAGCAGTTCCTTGACGTTCCAGCCTATGTTCGTGGACACGGCGAGATAGTGATTTGGTCCTCTTTCTCTAAAAACAGGTTCCATCACAAGATTACTATTAAGTTCTATAGACCAAATTCATTCCAGCAAATGGTTGATTTTCTACTTGATGTATCCGACACTTAAATTGACATTGTGACATGTTTACATTCTCAGCTATATCAAAAATAAATAAAAGGAAATCAAAGAAACTAAGAATCAAATTAGAAAGCTAGCAAGTTCCTTGATGAAAGTTTTTCCCATTCAACTTCACCCCAGCAACACGACTGAAACAATTATTGGGGCAAATTGTAAAAAATTAAACAGCGACGATGCAATTCATAAAAAATCTTCAGCTGTCATCATTTAGTACCCTTTGAAGTGCCATTTTCCAACCCTGATATATATATATATATATATATATATATATATATAAATCTTTCTCATAAATCAGTATCACCCTCTTGCATTCCATACACGGATTTGGTTTATGATCTACACAATATCCACTAGTGAGATGCTTACATCATCTTGAACAAAAAAAAAAGAACTTTGAATATTTGGATACAAGAAACGTGGTAAAACATGAATGCAAACAATGAATTCGTGAACCAAATTTAATTCAAAATGGATAAAAGTATTACAAGAAATTGTTAGTTTGGTGAAAGTGATTGCAGAGGAACAGTCAGAATGCAGATAACATCAAAATTAAATAGTAATAAAATACACATATATGCAAACGAAAGAAAGAAAAAAATACTTTGGAGCCTTTGCTCTCCTAGAACAGCAGTGGGATCAGTAAGAGATTAACCTGTTGCTGAGATATTGAAGAATGAGGTTTATAACTCTATCAGGTAAATATTCGCCAGAACGGATCAGGTTGAGCAAGCGTAGATGGCATTCCAGAATCTTCCCAGCGTAGTTCTTCTGAAACATTTGAGCAAACGCTTTATTCTCTGCTTTTTGAAGCTTCAGATCTCCAAACCTGTAAAAAAAAAGTCCCATAGAGCAAAGAAATAAGAAAAAAGTAAAAGTAAACACATATTAAAAACTATCACCAAACTACTCACCGTGTATATAGGCGGTTCAATATGTGACTTGTCCACTTTTTCACTTTCCACCAGGCCCAAGATTTCCTAAGATCAGGATCTGTCGGTTGACCTTCTAAAGGGACAGGTCTTTCCAATATATTCAAGAACAGAAGCATCCAACCATTGAATACATTGGGATCAAATAGTTGCTTAGGAATCTCCAACTGGAACATAGTTAAAACCAAGCCAAATGACAATTTTTAGATATTTAAGAAAATTGAAGAAACCTCTGAACTGACATATCTAAGCACATACATATATGGATGACCAGAATATTTTACATATCAGCTTGATCAAATCTGCTGCTTCAATAGAAGGGTTGACAATTTGAACAAGCTTATGGAATATATGAAGCAAAGGTGGAAACGTCTCTTCAACAATGAGATATACTGGTGTCCGTTCTTCATCTGACTTGAACCTTTTTGAATAAATTTGAGAACAAAAAGAGAAGTTTAGAGACAAATCTATGTGATATCAGCTTCACTTTTAGTTACTAGTAAAATGAACATGAATATCAACTACATAATTTCATATTTATAATAATAATAGGCTTAATTGCACTTTGATACCCTCAACTAATACGCTTTTTCAATTTGATACCTCAACTTTTTTTTTTCAACTTGATACCCTAAAAAAATTTTGGACAATAATGTCCTTACCCAAAAATTAAAACTAACACTCAACCCCCCCCCCCCCTCCCTCCAGCCCCCTCCCTCCCCCTTCCGGCCACCACCCCTGCCCCTCTCCCCGCCGCCCCGCCCGCACCCTCCGCCCCTCCCCCCCCCCACCCCTCCCGCCCCGCCTGCACCCTCCCCCTCCCCCCCCCCCCCCGCCCCCCCGCACCCTCCGCCCCCCCTCCCGCCCCGCCTGCACCCTCCCCCTCCCCCTCCCCCCCGCTCCCCTGCACCCTCCCCCTCCTTTCCCGACTCCACCATCGCCGGAGAGGGAGGGGGGGTCGCCGCCGCGGGAGGGGGGGAGGTGGTCGCCGGAGAGGGAAGGGAGGGAGGTGGTTGCCGGAGTGGGGGATGGGGGGGAGGGGAGAGGGAAGGGATAAGGGCATTTTGGGAATTTTTAAAAATTTAGGTATCAAGTTGAAAAAAATCATAGTCGAGGCATTAAGTTGTTGAGTAAAAAAGTTTATGGTATCAACTTGAAAAAGTGGAATAGTTGAGGGTATCAAAGTGCAATTTAGCCATAATAATAATTATAAACAATACATATTGTTTGTTTGTAGTTACTAGTTAAAATGAACATGAATATCAGCTTCATAATTTTCTACAATTAATATCAAATATTTTTTCAACATTATTTAAGCGACCAAACATGTTGTTACTTGAAAAGTACGTATGTATGTCCTTATTGGTAATTTTACATTCCAAAGCCCATTTTGTAAACTAAAAACCAGAAATCTTACTAGCCAGAAGTTCATTCCAGATGAAGTTAGCCTAACACAAATCCATTCTACAAACGCCCATCTTACAAAAGCCAATTTGGTGGATTCCCATTTGGGCAAACGCCCATTTCATAAACTGTAATCCAAATTAGGCTTTACTATTCTAACCAATAATTCAAGTTCAAGCTTAACATATAAGATACACGCTTGTCTCACGATTTTTCACTTCAAAGATATTTTGGTAGAAGCAATCGTTCTTCTTTTGCACGGTTGCACCAACCAAGGAAGACATAGTGAGAGTGAGTTAACCAAGTTCTATTCTACTTACTTTTTTTATACACCTAAACATAGATTTTACTTATAGCATGCCTAACATTTCAAAAGAGTGAGAATCGCATTACTTGATATTCTTGTAGAATATAGCTTCTATTGTGATTGGTGAAACACCAGAATAAAGGAAAAGCTATCAACACAATAGTCATTTGCTGTCAAGCCAATACAACGA
The DNA here is from genome assembly GCA_029216955.1 of Iris pallida. Classification (NCBI taxonomy): domain Eukaryota; kingdom Viridiplantae; phylum Streptophyta; class Magnoliopsida; order Asparagales; family Iridaceae; genus Iris; species Iris pallida. The sequence continues at coordinate 71,550 of JANAVB010037818.1, forward strand.
ATAATAACACAAACATGAGGCTCACTGCGACAGAGATAACCACCAATAGACTCAACACCACATTAAAGTTGCTATGGTTTTTTAGTTCCACATGCTTGGATGGCTGAAATGGACTATTGCTACATTCTATGTCTATTTAAATTATGCTCTCAACACAATACAAAAGGAGGTACAACAAAAATTATGTTAGGAAATCTAGAAAAAGGCATTCTTACTCATATTTCCTGGAAAGAATCCTCAATACATATAAAGCTCCATAAACTTGTTGATCCTGTGATTGCAAGTTGCTCTTTATCCAATGAAGAAGGGCAGGCCACTGCTCAGGGTAATCGCCATGAATTATCGTTTTAAGACATTCACCAAGCTGCACTCTGTGTAACAGTAAGATAATCATACCTAAGACATCACAAATTCATAATAGGTCCACTTGATATGCAAGAGTATTCGAATAAGTGAATTATAACAGCTAATAATTTTTTGTGAGATGGGAGTAAAAAGAGTGAAGGTTCATGTATTACATGATGTAATCAGTGTTATAAATTTCGCTAGGCGGGTTCGGTGCGCCAAAGGGGCGCCTAGCGCCTAGGCGTCGAACTTAAAAAAAATTTGTCAGTAGAACTTGAGTTTACATATATATTATGTATATGCCTACTTAAACACAAGTGAGCTTTGGTACTTTGGTTAGAAGGAAAATATAAGACTTTGGCCTTATTAAGTCCCAGATTCAATTCCCACATTCTTTTTTTTTTCAGATTCTTTATATATATATATATATATATATATATATATATATATATATGAGGAGGGATCCGCATCCCCTCAATATTTACATCCCCAAGCATCCCCATGCTATCCACCGTCGGATGTTGTTTTAAGTCATCTAATCTTAACCATTCAATATTTACATCCCCAAGCATCCCCATGCTATCCACCGTCGGATGTTGTTTTAAGTCATCTAATCTTAACCATGATTTGGTTAAGATTAGATGACTTAAAACAACATCCGACGGTGGATAGCATGGGGATGCTTGGGGATGTAAATATTAAGAGGATGCGGATCCCTCCTCATATATATATATATATATATATATATATATATATATATAACCTAACCTAATGAGGAGGAGTGAGAGAGAGTGCAGCAGCCGCCACCGTCACCTCTCCACTCCTAACCCTCCCTCTCCTCCCCTCCCCTCCCCCTCTCCCTACCTCTCCTCTCCTCTCCACCACCACCACCACCACCACCACCACCAGCACCACCGCCACCACCACCAACGCAGCAGCACCACCACCGCCACCACCACCAACGCAGCAGCAGCAGCACCACCAGCCGCCGCCACCGTCCAATCGTCCAAGGTGAGCTAAAAAATTTTGAATTTTTTTGAATTTTTTTTGACTTTTTTTTTTTGAAATTTCAAAACCGCCTAGTGCCGTATAGGCCCGCCTAGCGCCGTATAGGCCCGCCTAGCGCCTAGGCCGGTTGCCTAGGTGGTTTCCAGTGCGGCCGGAGGCCGCCTAGCGCCTAGGTGGTTTCCAGTGCGGCCGGAGGCCGCCTAGCGCCTAGGCGGCCGCCTACGCCGCAATTTAGAACACTGTATGTAATTATAGATTTTACAACATTACTAAAATTGGTTACGTTATAGTGGTTTCCCCTGACATCTCCGACATGGTTACATGGGAGAACATAAAATTATTAAAATGATCAAAACTGTAAAAAGAATACAAAATTCAACTTTGCTATATTAGGCCAGCAAATATCAACGGACTGGTCTCTACGAACACACATAAGTGCGATTCGAGTAGGGCTGCAGTCTGAACTTGCATTTCCAAGCTTGAGCTTGAAATTATCATGGCAATCTGGATGTCGAAATTATCGAGATTGAGGTCAAGCTTGAAACTGCGGCCGTGATTGAGCTCGACTAGGCTTACATCTAAGCTCTCCTCAAGCTCACTGCCTGCTTCAGATTGATTCAAGCGTATTATACATGAACTATAGAGGGAAAAAAACCCTCATTAAGCCGTGGATTGGGCTTGTTGTATATCAACACTAGCATTAGCATTTCAGTTCTGAGTTGTGGTCTAGGCTGGTATCTCTTTAAAAAAATAAGTATATATAACTTAGTCAAATTGGGCTACTATAGCTAATAAAGTCGAGCACAGTCGACTGCTCGTCGAGCTTGTCTGCAAGCTCACAACCTAAGCTTCCAATGCTCAAGATCATCTTGTTAAGGAAATTGAGTACATTCCATGTCCAATCTTCGCTCATTGTAAAACAAAATCGAGCTGAGTCGAGTTTTATCGAGCCGAGTCAAGCTCAAGATCTGTTCTGTTCATCTGCAGCCCTAAATTCAAGATACACAATAGAAAACATGGAATCTTCAAATATTGTACAAATGGAACACAACACTTCAAAAGAGAACATATGGTTAGGAGCTATGAACCCGTAGACAATCAACAATGTCAGCTAACACGGTGCATATATCTATAAGATAAAGTAAGAAAGCTAGAATAAGATAGAACCAGCAGTCATCACCAAATCATGTGATTTGTACACCTATTGAAGCATATTAAAGGAATACAGCTTTAAAGAAAATGTTAAAAGGTAATGTGCAACACTTATATCGACCAGGTAGTATTTTTATGGCCAAATCATACGATAATGTACCTCAATAACGGTGGAACTCGAGTGATAAAAACAAGGATACTATCCCGCACCATTGCCTTATCAGCTGCTGAGATACTTTGAGACTGACCTACAAACAGAAAACACGATAATTTAAGAATGTCCAAGACTCGCAAAGTAATCATCCAACATTATCCTATGCATTTCACCTACCAGGCTCATCAGGTGACCAATTCTTGGCCACAAAATTCTTGAAATGTATACTAGCAACTTGGCGCACAGCCAGATCACATTTGTCATCCACTATGATCTGCAGTGACCTCACCAAATGTTGAGGTCCAAACTGGATCTGCATATAGAAAAGCACTTGCATATATTATAAGCAGAAGAAAGAGATACATTTAGTTGTTCATTATATAGAAATGCACCCTCCTAGACTAACTATTTTGCTGTTTAATCTATCTAAATTATTGAATATCTGCACTACTAATATCAAACCATCTATGTTCAGTTTCTAGCATATGAAGTATTCATCAATCTTATATCTAGCATAGTTAGTTGTGCATTTTTAACATTCTCGGTGTATTCAAATTTTTGGAACACTGTTCATGTCTATTTCAACTCCTAGTACTGTACTGTACTAACTAGATAAGAAATTCATCACTAAGTTGACGAAAAAGCTATGTAAAAGACAACAAATATCAACAGCCCTGCAAGAACAATGCTCGCTGCAAAAAAAAATATCAACTTTATGCAATTTAAAGGAGAATTACAGGCGCTTTAACTATAAAATGCCGGAAATTCAAGACAAAAGTATTGTTTCTCTTCATCATCTAACACTATCTGGCAACATAAATTCAATAGATTAATATTACAAAGTACGACAACAAGTCAAGATCTTCAATCAATACAAACAAAAAAGAAATCAATAAAAAAAGATAAAACCAAGCATAAATGCGCACGTAGGTGAAGAGCATCGCAAATATAATTGTAAAAACGTAAACTTTGGATTCCCCGAGTTCGCTCGAGATCTAGTACCAAGCATAAATGGTTAATACTAAATTCGATATAAAAAAATAGCTGAAACTAAGCAGATGATCAACTCAATAAACTTTGATTGCTACTTGCCAAATCTAACAATATTCTGCTTCCAATACTAAAATCGGCTCTAATAGGCGAAGAAGAACACAAATAATAACCTAAAAATGAAAATTTTGGATTCTTTGAATCTGCTCGAGATCTACTAACAAGCACAAATTCAATCAAATGATACTTGTGGGACTATATTGGAGAGGAAGCTAGGGTTTGGGACCTGGTTGAGGCTGGCCTCCGCCGTCTTCCTCTCTTCATGGTTGGGGCTCAGAGCCGCCTGGAAGATCGCAACGAGACTCAGAGGATCCATGGCTCGTCGAATGAGTCGGAAGAAAAAAAAATCCTAGGAAAAAAAATTGGGGGGACGAATAATTCTCTAGGGTTTTTGCTGCTTCTCTCTCTATTTGAGTTGAGACTTTTGAGGGAGGAGACAGAATGAGAGGCGGGGGGCGTCTTTTAACTCCTAGGCCTCGTTTGGTTCACGGAAAGGAAATCAATTCCCATATATTTTCGATGAGGATGGGAAAGTAAAAATTTTATTAAATTTTCTTTTCTATGTTTGGTTGGTGTAGAAAAGAAAAAAAAAATATATCATTGTTTCAATAATATTCAATATTAATATAATTATAATGAAGAGTTAATTGATAAAATAGGTAATAAATTAAGACTATTTTTGTCATAATGTTTGATAATTAATGTTGGAAAAGGAGGAAAAAAATGAATTCAATGGGTCATGAGAGGAACCATTTTTTCTCCTATTTTTTGGCTAATTATAAGGGCACAGGTTTTTTTGATCGGGGCTAGCCAGGATTAGGGCTAGTCAGGTTTTGAGGAAATTTTACTCGGGCTGTCCAAATTTTTCATTCAGGGGCTGTCCAAACCCCACAGCCCCCACAAACCCGAAAAATCACTCTCATTTCAAATTTTCACTCTCTCTCTTCACAAACCCTAGCTTTCTTCTTCTTCTTCTATCCATCTTCTTCTTCTCCACCATTTCCATTCTCACATCTTCATCAAAACCCTAGTTTTTTTTCTCATCATCATCATCTTCTTCTTCTCCACCATTTTCATCATCACCATCTCCATCAAAACCCTAGTTTTCTTCTCTTTCCCAATTTCGATGGCACCCAAAAAATTAAATAAACCCTAAAATGTATGAAAATAAAGGTTAAATACTTCTTTCCTCACAAAGAATGCATGGAAATAAATCCTAAAATGCATATTTCACTCTATTATCAAGATTGAAATAAACCCTAACATGTTTTTTTCATTCGGGAATGTCGACTTTAGGACTGCCAGAAATTGTGGCAGTCCTGAAAGGAACTTGCCAAGTTCCTTTCAGGACTGCCTCAATTTCTGGCAGTCCTCAATATGTCTAGGACTGCCAGAAATTGTGACAGTCCTATTGTAGAGCATGTCCCTTTCAGGACTGTCACAATTCCTGGCAGTCCTCATTACTTCTAGGACTGTCAGGAATTGTGGCAGTCCTCATTACTTTCAGGACTGCCACAATTACTGGCAGTCCTCATTATCTTTTATACCTACCACTTGGATAGTCCTGAGTAATTTTTTCAGTGGCAAACTTGTAAATAATGGAAAACTATCACTTGGACAGCTCCGATCAAAAAAAGCTGTGCCCTTATAATTAGCCTATTTTTTTTCATGTCAGAAAAGTGTTTCTCAAATTTGTGACTACCAAACAAAGAAAAGGAACAAATTTCCTTTCCGGATTCCTTGAATCCGTGAACCAAATGAGGCCCTGACGGCGGGTTGGCTACCCCGGACCATCTCCGGGTTTGTGGTTAACCACCTTTTCTTAACACTTATCTAATAAAAACAATTAGTACTAATAATAATAAAATAAACATAAAAAATGGTTAGAGTAAAAGATAGGGGCAAAACGAACCTAACCTAACAAAATAACATATTCGGTTTAGTTTGAAAAAATTCGGTTCACTTTCCATTTTTAAAATATTAAACTTTAGGCTTAATTGCACTTTGCTACCCTCAACTATTCCGCCTTTTCAACTTGATACCATAAACTTTTTTTCGTAACAAATTGGTACCTCAACTATTATTTTTTTTCAACTTGATACCTAATTTTTCAAAAATTCCGAAAATGCCCTTCCCTCTTCCTTCCCTCCACCCCCTTCCCCACTCCGGCCCCCCCCTGCTAGCTCTGGCCGTCCCACCCCCCCCCCCCTGCTAGCTCCGCCCCCACCGCCCCCCACCCCCCCCCTGCTAGCTTCGGCCACCCCCTGCCCCGCCTCCCGCCCCGCCCTCCCTCCCCAGCCCCCCTCCTCCCGTGCTGCCGCGGCCTAGGGGAGAGGCGGGGGCGGGCGGGCAGCCGGAGCGAGCAGGGGGGGTGGGGGGCGGGGGGGGGGGGGGGGGCGGAGCTAGCAGGGGGGGGGGGCGGCCGGAGTGAGCAGGGGGGGCGGCCGGAGCGTGCAGGGGGGAGGGTTAGGGGTAGGGGTAGGGACATTTTAGTCCAAAATAATATCTGGGTACCAAATTGTTACAAAAAATAGTTTAGGGTACAAAGTTGAAAAATGGTAATAGTTGAGGGTAGCAAAGTGCAATTAAGCCTAAACTTTATTATTTTATTTAGATTTTGGATTTCGATTTCGGTTTAAAATCGAAAATTGAATAAGACTCGTGCAATCAGGTAAATTATCTCAATTTTATGCATAATTTGTAATTAAAAATGTGTATATTTTAAAAATAATAATTTTTATATGTTTTAAAGTCCAACTTTGATAATTTAATTAGTCGAAATTCGTGCACAAATTTAAAATACAACAAATGTGTATATAAAAATAAATTTTAGATATAATTCAACAACGATTCCAACTTTGGGTCCACCCATAAAACAATAGAAATATTTCAACCAAACAAACCGAATAAACCAAATTGATTATTCGACTTGGTTCGGTTTCGGTTTTGGCTGATTCCGATTCGATTTCGGTTTTGAATTTTTAGAATTTCGTTTTATTCTGTTTTGACTATTTCGATTTATTCGGTTTTGACTAATTCGACTTGGTTTGAAACCAAATAAATTACGGTTTTGACTATTTTGATTCGGTTGAAACCAAATAAACCAAACGTTCACCCCTAGTAAAAGAGCATATCTAATAGTATAAAAAATTGTGTTTTTTCTACTTAATTAACTCTCTTTTTCTCCATGTTTAATTATTCTATGTAGTTGGTCATACCCCTCTTTTCTTAATTAACTCTCTTTCTCCCTCATTTTGATTTTCTGACAATTAATTAATAGTTGGCCTCACAATTTTGTCGATAAATTCGTTATTAAGTTAATTAATTTATTAATTTCCTATTTTTTATCTTTCAAATTTAAAACTTTACGACATATCGAAAACATACTAAAATTCTAATTAAATCTTACATGTATTTTGTTTTACTATATATGTTCATTTTGTTTGTTATCATTATAGATTTAATTCATTTAGAATGTAGTTTACTTTTGATGTACGGGTCACGGTGTTAATAGCACGGGTCATTGTCTAGTCTATATAATAAAGAAGGGTTTTATTTTTCGTCAAAAAATATAAAGATAAAGAATGGTTAGAATTAAAATACATAAGCATATCCAATGGTCGGGATTAAAACTTAGTGAGTTGTCCATTAAGACAAAGGATGGTGAGGATTAATTCATTTGGATTTTACTTTACTTTGATATATTTTTATTATTATTTATTGAATAAAATAAAATATTCTGGATATTATCGAGCGAGTGTTGAATTCACGGATTACAATGCCAACGGGCACAGGTCATTTTTGTATGCATGCATTTTATTCTCTTGTTTTCTTTTTATTTCCATTCGATTGTGTGAAGATTTAATTCTTATCTTCTAGATGTAGGAAAAAAAATCTTATAGTATTTAATTATGTTTGTATTTATGTTTGGTTTTGGCAATAAATATTTACATTTATTTCATACTTGAGACTCGTCTCACAGTATCGATATTTGTATATATACGGATACGCGAGTATTTACTTTCATTGAGTTTCCTTGGTTTTCATGGTTGGTGTATCGTGTGATACTCCTGATTTATTGAGTTTATGATGACCATCACTACAAAAAAAAACCCTTTTAATGACGGCTAAAAAGCGTCATTAATGACGAACCATGACGCTTTTTTTTTCCACAGAAACCGTTATGAAAACGGGTGTTATAAATATTTTTTAAAAGCGTCATAAAATAACCGTCATGAATAGTTTCTATGAAAGCGTTATGAATAGTTAATATATAGTGCACAATTCAGAACAATTTTAAAACGTCATGAATAGATAATATGTATAGGCTCAATGCAGCACATTTATAACACTCATATTACTGAACTCATCACATTTATAACACTCAATACTGTACATTATATATTACTTTCCAAAAACTTCTCAATTCAATTTTAAAACAACAACTTTGAACTATATTCACAAGAAAACATCGAAATGTTATATCATCATCTTCATTACATTATCTCAAAATAGGGTATCCAAATACATATATTTACAACTACTACTTAAATAAATCCTCAAAACAAGTAACTACTTTGGCTTCAACTTGAGCACATCAAAACTGTCAACATCACGTGCAGCAAATTCCACCATTGCAATAATATTTACATCTTCATGTGCACCTGAGAAAGAAAATTAATACTAGTTAGCTACAATTCCACCATGCATCTATAACAAGTATTATCAACACATTAAGATAACACCAACTTACAAATTTGAAAATAGAGAGAGCTCTATGAGCTAATCTTCAAAAACTTCAATGACTAAGGCATTAAAAACAATATATCAATGGTTCATGCTTTAAACCTCATCTTCTTAAATTTTAGTTTAACTAAAGGTAGAATTAGAACGGCTAATTTTTTTTCTTAAGTTTGAACAATCAAATTTTTTTCCGCATCCCAATTAACAGATAGTACCTCCTTGCTATGACCCTGCATGTTTTAAGATACAGGGTAAACAATAATATGTGAAATATAATGACCGAATAATGCATGTGTTCAAAGTTCCAAATCATATTGCCCAGTTAGAGATAATTTTGTCTCAGAGGACCTGTAGTGTGTGCGCCTTCCTTTTCGCGTCGAAATCAAAAATTGACACCACATTTCTGCAGCTGCAGCAAGAAACTGGCCAGTTCCAGGATGAAATCTCACTTGACGGGACCCACCCTGCTCGTCAATAGTTAGATTAGTTCCAAGAATGCAGACATAACCTCAGAGAAAAACAAAAGAAAATTTTCTTTCAAAATAACTATATTTAGTTAAGTCACCAAACAAACCTTGGAATAAAGCATCCCCAAAGGCTGACCAACATTCCACACACGCATTTCACCACTGTCATCACAAGAGCACAAAATATTGGTCTTTTTTGGATGAAAATCCAGTGAAGTCACTTGGAAATTATGCCCAGTAAACATATGCAAAGAAAAGCTTGGCTGCAAAACAAGCCATAAAATTGCAAACAAATTGGGCGTATTAGAGACCAGAAGATTAGTACAAGCCAAGTACAGATTAAATCAGATAAGAGAAGCACAAAGATGCCAAATGAAAATTCAAGCTGGTCATGAAGAAAATACTATGGTCTGTCAAAAATAATTCTAAATGAATAACTGAGAAAAATTGATGTTTCATACAATTCCATGATTATCAATTCCATGGATTGCAACACATGGGTCTTACAATTCTTGCAACCAACCAGGCCCTAAGATACAAAATGAAGCCCTATTAAGATCTGAAAGAAAGTAACAGAGTGCATACTAATTTTGATATCAAACCCAGGTACATATACATATAACAGTAACAGAGTGCAGCCACCATGCTGCCCTTGTGTATACCTCCAGAAGGATTTGCGTCCAAAATTTCCACTTAGTAAAGTGTTAAAGGCAAACACAAAGACAAATTAAAGTAAAACAGTATTGGTTCAGGACTTCGCTTAATGCTATCGGAAGGAAATCATGAAACTTCTGACCTCTTTAATTATTACCATTATGTTCAAGGAAATAGCATGATCGAGAAAAATCATCAAGTATATCTGGATTCTCCGTTCCTCTACATTAATTCTTACCTATACTGCCAGTTCATCAATCTTCCTAATTCTATACTTTTATAATTTCTACATCTCCTTTAATTCCTTCTCTCCTCATTCTAATTCACCTAGTTAGTGTCAAATTGCCTTTAAACGTGAGTCAAGCTCCACTACATCCGTCATGTATCTCAAGACGTGGAGAAAATCAATCATTACGGTTACTGATCAAAGGAAGAAAGCTGTTGGCATTAAACAACGACTTCATAACAACCATCCCAATCAAGCTACCAAACTATGATGTCAGTTCATGTTGGGATGAGAACATAAAACGAAGACTATCAAAATTAGTATGCAGATAAGAGTTATAACTCTTTGCAGCAATCACCTGAAGCATTCGCCAAGGCGAGCACAGCTGCGCAGCACCCAAGTCCTTGGCCCCCGCAACTGAGCTCACGGTCCCCTGGAACCACGTCGTCCTCGACAAGTCCTCCGTCTCGAGCGACATCTTCACCCTCATCCCGGCGGCCCAGGAGACCGCCATCGCCCTCTCCACTGCCCCCTTCTACACCACGAACTCGGCCAGCCCCACCCTCGGGTAGTACATGACCTCAAATGGACGCCCACCCTCCATCAGCCTCACCGTCTCCACGATCGACCGAGCGGGCACCCTCCCCTTGGCGTTCCTCGAGAACCCGTCCTTGCCCTCGACGCCCTCCTCCAGCTTTGTAAACTCCACGCCCCCACCGTACGGCCTGCCTGTGCGGCGTATCCCGACGGAAAGCTCGTCCCGGCGGCTCTTGTCCTTGATAAAGACCACCGAATCGCCCTCTGGGACCCCCCGTCGCCACCCTGCTGACCACCGGATGGAGCCGGAAGCGAAATTGAAATCGAAGAAGAAAAAATATAAGCCCTAGAAATCGAAGAAGAAATCCATCAGAAACCCTAGAAATCGACGAAGAGGAAAATTGGGGGAGAAGAGGTTTGAGGAGGAGAGCTGCTGCTCCCTTAGAAAATGGATGATAAATGAATTTTCTCTCTCCCACTTAGCTTTTATACAGTAAAAGAATTACAAGTTTGCCACCGCTCTAAACTATTAATAACGCTTTATTTTATAAACGTTATAAAAAGCCCAGAATTAGCCCAAACCGTCATAGAAAAAAGGTATTTTTCAACTTAATAACGCTTATGTATCAGCCGTCATTAAAACTCCTTGTCGAGCGTCATTAAAAGGGTTTTTTGTTGTAGTGCATGTTTATTATCAGACTACTCGAGACTTGTAGAATACATTTTGACATTGTCATAGACCCGTATTAGGAACCGTGTTTAGAACAAAGTGGGAATTTTCCTTTCTTCCAAAAAGTTTGTCGATAATCCACGAAAATTCGCGGATCTTCCAAATGATCACCCAGAAACTTGTTGTGACCATTCGGATAATCCGACTGTAATCTACAAAAGTTCGTTGGATAATCCAAACAGTTAGATATTTCTGATCAATAGTGTGCGATGCACGCTATCGTCCATTGGTTTATTGGTTTTGATTCACTCTATTATCCATTGGTTTCTTCGTTTTCTTTGATGGATGGATGAGATTGATCAATTTGAGTTGTGGGTCGCTGACGTGGCAAATTTGACGGTCACGATTAATTCACCACATCTATATATACCCCTCGAGTTTTTTTTAAACTCTCTCTCTTCACTTCTCTCTCTTATTTCTTCTTTATTTTCCTCATTAGCTTGGAGGTTGGTCATGAGGCCTAAAAGTGTGGTTTACGAACCCCTCTTGGTGGTGGAGTAGATGATATAGGCTGGGAGCTCGTTTTAGGCAAGTACGTATTGCCGAACTATTGAACATTATTGTTTTGTTGTTGTTTTCATTTTCTTGATATAGAATATTCAGTATTGCCTAATACATGCTTTGTTAAATATGTTTTCTTCATAAATCTCGTTTATTTACCTATTTTTGATGGTTTGAGCTAGATTTTCATTTCGTGCAAAGTCTTATTATTTTACTTAGTTGAAAAACTCAGTATCGGTAGTGATACAGGAGTTACCACCATAAGACTTAGTCCATATACCATATAAGAGTTACTCTTAGTATTGGTTCTAGCTAGATTTGATTTTGGCGAGATTCGGGACCTAATTCTGGCCCCCGAAATTGTTTCTGTCATTTATGTATTTTTGCCCAGGTTTCGAAAATTTGCCGGAGATCCTCAGCACACCGTCAAATCTTCCGAATGGCCCAAATTTTTGGAAACCAACTTGTTGTGACTGATAGAATAATCTATCGGAGATCCGCGACAATCCGTCGGATCTTTCGAATGGACTCCTAATTTCTATATTTCTTTATTTTGTTCTATTTTTTTATTTCTTATTGTACATTGTTTTTCCTGTATATAACATTTTTTTACTAAGTTTTACATGTCTGTCTAGATCTATTATACTATCTGTACATGCCATGTCTTGTTTAGTTTTTGACTTGCATGAGCACGTACTTGATATCTTGACTTGTCTTGTACTTGCTCATGCCTTGATTCATGTATGGCTCGTAGTAGCGTATATTGTCTTGCTTGCTTGATAGTGATCCGTCGTGGCACATTCATGATTTGTGTCTTGTCTTCCTTACTTGATAGTGGCCCGTTGTAGTGCATTCATGGTTATAAATTATTGTATATCCTTTTGTGGCTTGTTACAGTGCTTGTCTTGTCTTGTCCAGTCTTGTATATCCCTGAGGGGAGTATCATGTCTAGGATAGATTCTGCGAAATGCCACAAACGAAATCCTGAATAAAAATGTTTAAGGACTAAACAAGTAGTTTGATTATCTAGATGCATTGTGAGGGAAGATTTTTCAGTTACTTGCATACCCTTTATTCCAGATGATATGATGGACTTGGAGCTCTCTGTCTTAAGGGGCACATTTCTAGGACACCGTCGAGTGGGCAAATTACAGAACTACTATATTGCTATTAGCTCACTAGTATGGGGCTTACTTCTTTAGGATGCATATCTTACGTGTGGTGCATTTGCTATATACATGTACTTACTTGGGCCTGGATAATCTGAGAAGAGTGTAGGAGATGTAGCCGATAAGAATTTCTCAAATGCATATATTAGTAACTAGGATTGTGATAACCCTATTTAGTTGTTGTATTAAACTGTACTCATTGCTTAGCTATGATTTATGGATGGAGTCTAGTCATGTCTTGTCTTGTCTAGTCTTGTGCTAGCTTGTCTTGTTCTTGTATCTTGATCTTGTCCCGTTCCTGTATATATTTATTGTTCATGCTATGATTCTTGATCCTGTACTTCCATACTATTTTAGTTTACTTTACATGATCTTGTACATGCTAATGCTCTAGTTTATTTATATATTTCCAGTTTTCTTACATGTTTCATGTGGTACCTTTACATTATTCATGTTTTACTTGTCATTTTTTTCCTTCAGTCATTATTACGTTTATATGCTGGTTTTTAGTTCATAGTTAACTTCCTTTATGGTACTTGCTATTTGGGGTTACCTCACTGGTTTTGTTTGGCCAAATCTGGTAGCAGAACCAGAGGATATTCCGTAACTTTCACTCGATTGTGAGCAACCGGAGCATTAGGGAGCCTAAATGGGTTTTCTATTATTTACCCACTAGTGTTTGTACATATTCTTTTGCAACATTTAACCATCGAGTATGTATTTAGCTCGTGTTTTAGACCTTGACATTTAGCATACGAATATAACATGATTTGTATATATATACTAAAGTGCAGTTAGAGTTGATCATGTATGGCTACACTCTTGCTAGTTCTTCGTTTGTATTACTAGCTTCATGACCATTTATATAATATAGTTTGGGACGCTTTACTGCTTTGTATGTCCAATGATCATACTTCTTACACTTCACTTATTTGTCTGTGATTGAGTATCTAGGATTGCTTGACTTAAGATTGATTGTTGGTTTGTAGTAGTAATCTCATGTCTTTACAACTTTGATCATATCTTGGGGTATTGGAATACTCTGGTATACTTAGTTGGCTTGGTTCTGTCTCCGTTTTCCACTATTCTGGTTTTGGGTGTGACATAGGTTTTTGTGATAGTCCATACAGGTCTGATTTTGTAAACCCCCTCTCTCTAGAATCTTTTTTAATAATAATTTATGGTATCTTAATCTCTATAGCAAATTCTTGAACTTTTTATATAGCACCTAGTTGAAGCATCGCTGCTAGCATGGCTAATAGGAAATTTTGTTGTATGTAAAAATTAGAAATTAGAGGCATCAAATAGCATAGCTAAATTTTTAACTTAACTTATCCCCCCAAAATTCTAGTATTATTAGTTTTATTATTAATATTATTAATATTATTATTATTATGACTATTATTATTATTAGACATGAATATTAGAATCTAGAATTTCTTTATATCTATAAAAATCCACATGGAATCATTATGTTGCAATAAATAGACACAAATAGTGTTACTACTGCCCGTAGGAAGTAATTAGCTAACCTTTGCATACAAGCCCAACCTTTCTCACTGCTAGGTTAGCTATGTTAGGCTCATTCGATTGTAGTAGCTGCAACGCCTTCTGGACCCGGGTCGGGTAGTTACACCCCACGGCACCCGAACCCATTTGGGAAGCTAACGGCTCTCCCTTGTCTTTTCTTCCGTGCCTGCATGGCACTGCTCCTCTACCCACAACAGCGCGAGCAGGTCAGGCACGTACGAACACTCCTCTCTAGCTGGCAAATACGACCGCTTCCCTCCATTCCTATATAATTCCCATCGTTATATTCCTCTTCCATTCAACCCTAGCCGCCTCCTCCTTCACTCCATCACCACCTTGGCGAGCTTTCGTGGAAAGACCTTCTCCGGCGGGAGCCAGGTTGAGTGGAGGCATCTCTGAGTGCCGGCGGCAAGACAAGCATCTCCTTCGACATCGTGAAACTCAGGCAGCCTTGAGGGAATCCGGGGCTCTTGTCGACTCGACTTTCTTCAATGTCGGATTGCTTCCACTTGTGGTACTCTCCTTCCATCTGTGTTCATTTGATCCCTGTAATTCTTTCTTCATGCAGAATAACTCTGTGTATATAAGTGTATGTTAGAGGAGGATAGATTAGAGGCATAGCTAAATCTTTGGGTTCCTTTATTTAATGTGTGTTCCAGTCGATTATCGGGATATGAGGTGCAATATTTCTTCTCCTTCTAGTATAGTACACGATGTATATATTTGTGTATGCAAACATAGGAGGATGAAGAAGAAGCATAAACATGGCACTGACCGGTTCATATGGTCCCTATACGCTGTGGCTGGTAGTATTATGAGGGAGGGTCTTAAGTATGTTGTTGGGTTGCAGTGTAATGATTGCACTAGCTAATGGTTGAGTGAAAATGAGAGGAACGAAGGGCGTCAGTAGGGAGTGCATTGATGGGAAGGTAAATAATGAGCCCGGGTAGCATGGTTAGGTGAGGAGTGTTGGAAAAGAAGCGCAGAAACCTTTCCCCAAACCGGAGAGTACCTGCGAAAGGACCGAGCAATACAACGCACGAACCCAAAAACAACCACACAAAACAATCCACGCAGACACAGAGAATTTTTGACGTAGAAAACCCTTGCGGGAAAAAACTACGGGACGATCGGAGTCCAACCCTGAGAAGCCTCCACTAATGGAATAGAAGAATTACACCCTCTACAAACTCCTCCCGATCCAAATCGGATCCCCACAACACTCAGAAATAAGAACAATGATTACAAGGCTACGAAGAGCGAGAACGACGAGTAGAGATTACCCGAACACGATCTCCTTCGAATAGCGACCTTCAATCCTCCGTCTTCTTCTCCGAAGTTGCAATGACACTCTTGCCTCCTTCCTCTCTCCAAGTTGTGTTACGTTGCAATATGTTGCACAATGAATTAGGGTTAGGAAATCCCAATATAACTCCCTAATCCCGCAGCAAACCTGGACCGTTGGATTAGATCCAGTGGTGAAAACTCACCCGAAATCCCGCTTCAGCCCCGACGACACAGAGTTCGGCCAGAACTCTGTGTCGGGCAAACAGCACTGGACGGCCAACTTCTGGAAGAGCCAGACCGAGTTCGGCCAGAACTCGGCCTGGGACCGAGTTCGGCCCGAACTCGGCTGCCTCATTCCAGAACCTCCCTCTGGGTCATCAACAGCAGCAGCGACTCCGTGTCGCCTACCTTCCGAGCTTCTTCGACACAAGAACGGCACTCGTCGCACTCCGGAGTCTTCTCCACATAGGTTGGGAACCCTACCCACTCCAACAAATCTCTCTCTTCACAACTATGGTGAGGATATCGTCATCCCGATGATCTGCCTGCAGTACTCAAACTTTCCCCTTGGTAGAATCTTCGTGAACATATCAGCTCCGTTGTCATCTGTATGAACCTTCTCAAGCTCCGCGTCCTTCTTCTCAACCACATCCCGTATCCAATGATACCGAGTCTCGATGTGCTTGGACCGGCTATGAAACGTCTGATTCTTCACAAGGTGGATAGCACTCTGACTGTCGCAAAGCAAAGTATACTGCTCTTGCTTCAGTTTCATTTCCTACAACAGCTTCTTCATCCACAACAGCTCCTTGCAAGCCTCTGTCGCCGCAATGTACTCTGCCTCTATCGTCGACAAGGCAACACACTTCTGCAATTGCGACTGCCACGATACTGCTCCTCCCGCAAACATCATCACGTAGCCCGAAGTCGATCGCCTCGTGTCTACATCTCCAGCCATATCAGCGTTGATATACCCAACCAGCTTCGGCTCGTCACCACCAAAGGAAAGTCTCCAACCAGCAGTGCCCTGAAGATATCGTAGAATCCACTTGACCGCACTCCAATGTACCCTTCCAGGATTTGAAAGATACCTGCTAACCATACCAACTGCATGAGCAATATCTGGCCTCGTACACACCATGGCATACATAAGGCTTCCCACAGCTGAGGCATATGGAACCCGCTCCATATCTTCTTTTTCGTCCTCGGTAGATGGACACTGTTCCTCAGTGAGCTTAAAGTGAGCCGCAAGGGGGAACTCACTTTCTTCGACCCGTCCATCCCGAAATGCTGAAGTACCCGGTGAATGTACTTCTTTTGGGACAAGTGTAGCAGCTTGGACTCTCTCTCTCGGCTGATCTCCATCCCAAGAATAGTCTTCGCTATGCCCAAATCCTTCATAGAGAAGGCCGCACCCAGTTGGCGCTTCAGCTCTGCTATCCTAGTGGCATTCCGTCCCACTAATAGCATATCATCAACATAGAGCAGTAAAATGATGAAATCATCCTCGGCAAAATACCTCACAAATGCACAATGGTCCGACGTCGTCCGTACATAACCATGCTCCCCCATAAACGACTCGAACTTCCTGTACCACTGCCTCGGAGCCTACTTCAGACCATACAAGCTCTTCCTCAACCAGCAGACCAAATATGACTTGCCCTTCTCACAGAATCCCTCTGGCTGCTCCATGTACAACTCCTCCTCAAGATCACCGTGGAGGAATGCCGTCTTCACATCCATCTGCTCGACCTCCAAGTCGAGACTGGCTGCTAATGCTAGCACCACCCGAATAGACGAATGCTTGACGACAGGCGAAAAGATCTTATCATAACCCACGCCTTTCTGCTGACCGTAGCCTTTGACTACTAGCCTCGCTTTGTATCGAGGGCGAGTAGCATCATCCGTCTGCTTCACTCTAAACACCCATCGATTCTTCAAAGCCTTCTTGCCCTTTGGCAACCGCACCAGATCATAAGTGGAATTGGTGTGCAAGGAACTCATCTCCTCCTGTATAGCCTCCATCCACTCCTGCCTGTGTTCGTCTTCCATAGCCTCTGCGAAACTTTCGGGCTCTCCTCCGTCAGTCAATAGCACATACTCATTCGGTGAGTATCTCGTAGATGGTCGACGATCCCTGTCGCTCCTTCTCAGTGGAGCCACTGGTGCTGGCTGTATACCGACAGCCTCCTCCCCTTCAGGAACTGCCTCCCCGGTATGCTCATCCTCCTGAGGGACACCCTGACCACCATCAGCAGGCTGATGATCAAGGTTGGGAGCAACTCCATGTACTGGCTCCCCCATAACTGGATCCTCTGCGATGTCCTCTGGAAACTGCTCGAAGCGAAATGACTCTAACTCAGGCAATTCCTCAGCCTCAGAAGGCGTCTCGGAATCCTGAGTGTTGGTCATGGTCTGATCCTCGACGAACACTACGTCCCTGCTTCTGTAGAGCTTTCCTTCCACTGGGTCGTAGAGTCTATAGCCAAACTCATCCCGACCATAGCCGACAAAGACGCATCGCCTCGTCTTCGGCTCAAGTTTGGTCCTCTCGTCCTTCGGTACATGCACGAAGGCCTTACAACCAAACGCCCGCAGGTGATTGTATGACGGCTCTTTACCGTACCATACTTTATCAGGCACATCACCCTACAAAGGAGCACTAGGAGACAAATTAATAATATAAGCAGCTGTAAGAAGAGCCTCACCCCAATAACTGCCCGACAAGTTTGCTTCCGACAGCAAACACTGCACCCTCTCCATCAGTGTCCTGTTCATGCGCTCCGCTGCACCATTGAGCTAAGGTGTCTTTGGCGGAGTCTTCTGGTGTCGTATTCCCTGCTCTCTGCAATACGCATCAAAGGGATCGATGTATTCGCCGCCATTGTCGGACCGAACACACAACAACTTCTTGCCCGTCTCCCTTTTAACAGAGGCCTGAAACTCCTTGAAAGTAGGCAGCACCTGATCCTTGGTCTTTAAGGCATAGACCCAAACCTTCCTGGAACAGTCATCAATAAAGGTTACAAAGTAAGAAGCACCACCAAGAGATTTTACCTTCATAGGACCGCAGACATCCGAGTGAATCAACTCGAGCAACGCCGGCTTCCTCGAACTTGGGTGACTTTGGAAAGACACCCTATTTTGCTTCCCAGCTAAACAGTGCGTGCACTTCTCCAACTTTGTAGACTTGAGCCCCGGAATCACCTTTCTGTTCACCAAGTAGCTCATCCCCTTCTCGCTGATATGGCCGAGCCGCCTGTGCCATAACTCGGTAGACGCATCACTGACTGTGTTCACCTCCTGTGCCCCCTGTGCGCTCCCCTCCATATAGTAGAGACCAGACTTCTTGCTTCCTCTGGCAATCACCATCGAACCTCTGGAAAGCTTCCACTGACTGTTCCCGAAGAGACCGAAGAATCCCTCGTCATCCAACCTTCCAACCGACACCAGGTTGAAACGGATATCAGGGACATGACGAACATCTTTGAGAACAAGAACCGCACCCGTCTTCGTTCTCAAATGCACATCTCCAACGGCAACCGCCTTCGACACATCTCCGTTGCCCATCTTCAACACGCCACAGTCGCCTGTCGTGTAAGTGGCAAACAGTGCCCTGTTGTGAGATACATGTGCTGAAGCCCCTGAGTCCACCAGCCAAGAATTGTCATCGCAGGCGAGGTTAGTAATGACCTCATCACCTACGACGATCACATCGCCTCCATGCACCGAGGCCGCCGCTGTAGTGTTCTCTTCTTGCTTCCCCTTGTCGCCTTTCTTCTCTCTCTTCCAAGCGAAACAGTTCCGCTTGATATGGCCCTTCTTACCACAATGGTAATACTCTGAGTCCTCGTACCGACCCTTGGACTTCCCTCTGCTCTTGTCTCTGCCACCACCTGGACCCCTGCTTTTGCCCCTTCCGCGGCTCTCTGAAACCAATGCCTCTGAGTGGTGGGATGTGGATGAAGTGCCCTGAGAACGTCTCCGCATCTCTTCATTCAACACCCCGCTCTTGGCAAACTCCAGACTGACCACGTCCTCTGGAGCAGAAGCGATCATAGATACTCGTACGGTCTCCCACAAGTCTGGCAAAGTACACAGCAGCCATAGTCCCTGAACTTCGTCGTCGAACTTGACTCCCATAGAAGATAGCTGGTCAACCACGCCCTGGAACTCACTCAAGTGGTCCGAAATAGATGCCCCATCCTTGTACCGCAGACCCATCATCGTTCGGATCAGGAACAATTTGTTTACCCCGGTCTTCTTCGCATACAAGGATTCCAGCTTATCCCACAACGTCTTCGCGTGCTCAATATTGGCAACGTGGTTGTACACGTTCTCATCAACAAACTGTCGTATGTACCCATACGCCTGTATGTGCTCGAATGTCCAGTCCTCCTCGGATTTATCACTGGGCTTCTCGGATGCAAACACAGGTAGATGCAGCTTCTTGACAAATAGCAAATCCTTCATCTTGCTCCGCCAATAATGATAGTTTGTGCCATTAAGATTCACCATGCACATCGGCTTCGCGTCCATCTCTCCTCTCTGGTTTTTGTCAACTCCTGACACCTTTCTGAATTCCAGAACCTGGCTCTGATACCACTCTGTTGGGAAAGAAGCGCGGAAACCTTTCCCCAAACCGGAGAGTACCTGCGAGAGGACCGAGCAATACAACGCACGAACCCAAAAACAACCACACAAAACAATCCACGCAGACACAGAGAATTTTTGACGTAGAAAACCCTTGCGGGAAAAAACCACGGGACGATCGGAGTCCAACCCTGAGAAGCCTCCACTAATGGAATAGAAGAATTACACCCTCTACAAACTCCTCCCGATCCAAATCGGATCCCCACAACACTCAGAAATAAGAACAATGATTACAAGGCTACGAAGAGCGAGAACGACGAGTAGAGATTACCCGAACACGATCTCCTTCGAATAGCGACCTTCAATCCTCCGTCTTCTTCTCCGAAGTTGCAATGGCACTCTTGCCTCCTTCCTCTCTCCAAGTTGTGTTACGTTGCAATATGTTGCACAATGAATTAGGGTTGGGAAATCCCAATATAACTCCCTAATCCCGCAGCAAACCTGGACCGTTGGATTAGATCCAGTGGTAAAAACTCACCCGAAATCCCGCTTCAGCCCCGACGACACAGAGTTCGGCCAGAACTCTGTGTCGGGCAAACAGCACTGGACGGCCAACTTCTGGAAGAGCCAGACCGAGTTCGGCCAGAACTCGGCCTGGGACCGAGTTCGGCCCGAACTCGGCTCCTCATTCCAGAACCTCCCTCTGGGTCATCAACAGCAGCAGCGACTCCGTGTCGCCTACCTCTCGAGCTTCTTCGACACACGAACGGCGCTCGTCGCACTCCGGGATCTTCTTCACATAGGTTGGGAACCCCACCCACTCCAATAAGGAGAGAATACTCCTTTGCTGCATCCGAAATACACATTCATAGGAAGGTTGCATTGTATGAGTGTGCATAGTTATTGCTTACAACAGGGGTGCGGGTTATTGAAGGAAGAAGATATTTGGATTAAGGCAGACATACGAAGAGCAACCCTCCTCACATGTAATTTTTATGGCCTTATGCTGATTTGGGTTGGTCCTAGGGAATGTGCATTAGAATGTAATACATACTTGGGAACCACTGACTCGTGGTGTAGAGGTGGTTACATGGGTTGAGGAAATGAGAAGTAATGTGTAGATTTATGTCTGTTGAAGGAAGGAGAACATTATATATGTATAATCAGAGGTGCTATTTGTGTGGAGTAGGGTGGAACCAAGTAATAAGGACAAAAGGAAGTTGGTGTGTAAGTAGGATATAAAGGATGCGTGTGGAATGTTGAGGCTGGTAAGTAGGTGTCGATTGGAAGGTTTAACAATTAGTAAAACTGTAGGGACCTTTTTGACTCTTGGCAGGCATGGGTTTTCTATAACCTATACAAGACCCGATAATACACATAAGCTGAATATATTTCTTTTGATAGGTTAGCTGGTAAATAGTTAATTAATTAAATCTTACTTTATTATTTAGGTCTCTTAGTCCATTCTGACTTGGATGTTAGACCAGATAACCATACCCAGTCTCCAGATGCAGGCAAGTATACTTTGCCACTATGTTATTTCTTTTGTTACAAATTCATGTCTTGCTATTTTATTACTGTTTTACATTTACGCATCCGAGTATGACTCTGGGTGCAACCAATGAGATACGTTGGTGTGAACCCCTAGACCAATTCTCCTTATTCTTAATAATTATTTACAACTTGAGCTCATTCATTAATTTTATTTCTAATTATTTTCATTTACTTATAAATGGCAATGTAAAGGGGTAAGGGGTAATATTTAAATTGATAGGGGTTAAAAGGTAAAAAATGGAGATTCAAATCTCAACTGTTATCTGGATTTCGTTTTGTTGAGTACGAGTTCCTAAACCCCTCGCATTCAAATCTCCAAATCGAATAGATGGCAGACTCAATCCCTCGGGTAAACCCAAACTACTTTTTGAATTCAATTTCCCCTATCCAATCCTCCTGATTATCGACCCTATGATAAAGCCAATAATGATACAATCAGGATAGAAAAGGACTTTAAGCTCACAGGAATCTCTATATAAAGCCGAATTCAAACTTTTAAACGGATTATTCTTATCACCTCTTCCTCGATCGACCATCTATATATATATGGATAGCAATTGTGGACCGACCCATCTATAAACCCTAGAATTTTGTCTCCCCAAGGTTCTTGATTACTTGTGAAGGGTCGGCTAACAGTTGGGAGAAGCAGGAGCGCCTACAACCATTGTCGGGTCGACACGAGTTGCAGAGCACTTTCCAGGTAACCCTTTGACCTTCATCTATTACACAACGCTAGAACAATTCATGGAACCCTAATGTGTTCGATAAATTTCCTAAGAATAAGTCAATATCTTACAATCGACAGAACTTGAAGGACTCTGCCATATAATATATACAACTATGTATACCCATGGATTGGTGTCCATAAGAATCTGTATTCGTGCCCTTATGGCTATTGCATAATTGTAGTAGTATATAACTGATAACTATTGGAATTTGAATCCACGCCCTTCAAACCTGGAACCTTAATCTGGCGCCTAGAGCAATTCAGGAGTTTGCTGCTGTTGCGCCTTCTCCATCTAGATTTCGTTTAAGCTATAAAGGTGTGCAAGTGGTAAGGGCACGACTTAGGTTTAATGTGTGGCTTCACTGCTGATTCAATATGGGACAGAACATGTACTGATTCAATATGGGACAGGGATAAGAGGGAGTATCAAAACAGGGGTAGACCGTAGCAGAGCCTAGAAATATAGATGACAAGTCGAATTAGTACATGTATCAGTATCATCCAGGACAGAGTCGAGTTCCCTTGCAGTGTGCGCTTACATTAGATTACACTTTGTATTAAATTGCTTGTTTCAGTTGTGCTAGAATACAGTTGATATCATATGGTATCTTGTGACAGTACACTAAGGTGTCAGGTTTATATACAAGATGTACCCAGTTATCCATAATGTATCGGATGGCACCAGTTTAAAGAGGGATTTCACTACTAAAATATGCTCTATTAGCGACGTAATGTAGCGACGGCAAGAAATGACGTCGCCAGTAGCGACGTCGTTTTAAACACGTCGCAAAACGTCGCTGTCTAGCGACGTTCTGCGACAGGAGTGTTCTACGTCGCCGAATAGCGACGTTCAGCGACATATTTTATGTACATGTCGCCAAGTTTGCGACGTTTAGCGACGTCAAAACGTGACGTCGCTAAGTTATTTTACTTAGGGCACGCCGCTGCCTTCTTTCCCCCTCATTCTCACTCGAAAACTCGAAAATTTCATTTCCCCCCCACCCCCCCACCGGCGACTCCCTCCCCCTCTGTCAGTGCCCCCCCGGCGACCCCCTCCCCCCCGGCGACTCCCTCCCCCTCCGGCGAGCTCCTCCTCCTCGAGATCCTCCTCCTCGAGCTCCTCCTCCCCCAATCTGACCTCCTCCTCCTCTTCCTCAGGTAAACCCTAACCTAACTCCTCTCCTTCCTCCTCCTCCTCTCCCACGGACACACACACACGCACACGGACACACACGGACACAGACACACATGCACACACACACAGAGACACGGATACACACACACACACACATACACACACACATATATCATTACCAACCACGCATGGACACGTACACGAGACTGCACTGTGTCATTTGTGTTCGTGTGTGTTAAAAAATAATTTGGACACGATTGTGTCCTATTTTGGTGGACACTCGACACGTGTGACTCTATGACACATACACATATCATTACCAACCATTAGATTTTGCTATTAATTGAATTTGGATTTCGAATTTGGTTTATCCCCAATTTTTTGATACGTAGTTCACTATATATTAATTTTCTGAGATTAACATTTGTTTAAACTGATTTTGAATGATTAAACCATTATGATTAATCCCATATCTTCTCTGAGAATTAATGTGCATGTTAGGGTTCACATTGATTGGGGATTCTTGGGTTTTCGTATGCCATTGACTGTCAAAACTGAGAACAGTTTTTATACACTGTTTTCACATATTGGCACACACACATTACACTGAATTTTCTCGAGAAATTATGCACTGTTTACACCTATCTACACACACACATAAGTGTAACCTGAGAATATAAACACACACTACTGCTATCTACTGATTTTCCTGAGATTGATACAATGTTTGTGTATACTGTTTCTCTTATAGCTCACTCACATTACACTCAAAACCGAGAATAGCTAATTCACTCACACTATTGATTCCTATGTACACACACACATTGAGACACCTAGCCCATGTTATGTACACACACATGGCACACTTTACCCTATATACACACACCCTATTGTACACACACACTGTTAGCACACCACACACATGACACACACACATATATATACGTGTCAATCTGAGAACAGTTTGTGCATTGTTTCCTCATATTATATATATATATATATATATATATATATATATATATATATATATATATATATTGCAGTCCATATTATCTCTTCATATCAGTCCAGGCATTTATTTAGTTCCAGTCCTATTATTTGTCTTGTATTCAGTTGTTCAGTCCCATGACTGACATATAGACTAGGTATTGTTTGGTTGAAGGATTACCTTTTTAGTTTATTCCACCCTTGCACATCGACATTAGTTATCAACTTAGATGTCCAGCCTGTCCTTAAATCAGTTTTGAATTAGTTATTCAGCCCCCAAATTGCTTATTGGTTAGTTCAGTCTCCTATTGAATATGAGTTCAGTTCCTGAGGTCACTTGACTAAATACTTGAGTATCAGTCCCTAACATCAAGTGTCTAGTCACCTACCTACCATGCATCAGTCCATGCCACACAGGTTCAGTCCTATTTTCACAAATGGGTCAGTGTTTGGAGTGTGGCTCGAGTTTGGGGCTTTTGATGATAGGTATTCTTGTATCAGTCAACAGGTGGTCTATTTGAGTAACAGTCCTTGTAGATTTTATTTTCCTTAAACTGTAAATATGACTGAGATTGGTTTTCCTATTCCTGAGATAAATCCACTGAATGTGTCAACTAATTCCCTTGAATAACTGAAATTGAATTGACTGTTAACCAATAACGATAAGGTAAAGGGTACCAATAGCGATAAGGTAAAGGGTACCAACTTAAGGTATTGGTATTGGGATACCAATAGCGATAAGGTAAACGGTACCTTGGTAGGTAATGACTAGAAATAGGATATTTGACTTAGATTGGACTAAGAGTTGACAAAGTCAACTATAGGTCAACCCTTGACCTACTTTGACCTTGTTTGACTTTGTTTGACTTAGGTTGACCTTGTTTGACTTTGTTTGACTTAGTACAACCTAGTTTGACCTAGATTGCATATCATTGATATTAGTAACTGTCCGCTACTAATGTGTCCCTAATAAGACATAATATACGAATTTGTGCCTGTTGGATAATGTGTGTCCATCTTTGCAGAATTATTTCCAAATGGATATGAATTACTACTTGCGAAATCGTTCATGGATGTACAATCGTCGTCCTGATGATATGTGTGGTGTGCGGGATGAATATATAGCGGGAGTAGAGCAGTTCCTGCAGTTTGCTAAGGCGTTCCCTCAGTACATGGACGGCACCAAAATTAAGTGTCCGTGTGTGAAATGTCATAACGTGAAATATTATCCAGAAGTGGAAGTGACATATCATTTGTACTCGAGGGGTTTCACGCCTAATTACTATCAGTGGACCGCACACGGAGAACTTGTGTCTTTAGCATCAGAGCCGGAGCCTTATGTTGAGCCATATATGCATGCGGGACCTAATTTTGTTTCAGATAATCATGCATACGACGACGGGTACGTGAACATGATTTTCGACGCTGCGGGGCCTAGTTTCGTTCATGATGCACCTGAGGAGGCACCGAACTTCGATGCTGCACAGTTCATGGAGTTGCTGGAGAATGCAAGGACTCCATTGTATCCTGGTTGTGAGGATCATTCACCGTTGGAGGTGGTTACAAGACTGTTGAGCATTAAGTCAGATTTTAACATGTCGTAAGAATGCTACAACCGAGTGTTGGAGTTAATTATAGAGATCTTGCCGGCGGGTGCTAAGTTGCCTAAAGACTTCTACCGGTCTAAGAGGATGGTGAGATCGCTCTGGATGGGATACGAGAAAATTGATTCCTATCGCAATGGGAGCATGCTGTACTACAAAGACGACAAAGACGCAGATGTGTGCAGATTTTGTGGTGCTGATCGCTATAAGACAACTAGTATAGGAAGGTCTACCGGTGCAAGAAGACCGACCGATTCAATGCACTACTTGCCTTTAACGCCGCGGTTGCAAAGATTATTTATGGTGAAAGAGACGGCCGAAAATATGAGTTGGCACATGCGAGAACAGATTGAAGGAGTGTTGGATCACCCATCCGATGAAGAAGCGTGGAAGCACTTTGATCGAGTGTATCCAGATTTTGCTTCAGATCCGCGAAATGTCAGGTTAGGACTATCTTTTGACGGTTTTACTCCTTTTGGTCTTTCGGGATCCCAGTATTCGTGCTGGCCTGTGATTGTCACTCCGTATAACCTACCGCCTTGGATGTGCATGAAGACTCAGTACATGTTTCTAACCGTTATAATTCCTGGTCCGAACAATCCCAAGAGGAACATTGACGTGTACTTACAGCCTTTGATAGATGAGTTGAATCAGTTATGGGAAGTAGGCGCTAACACGTACGATGTTTCCAAGAAGCAAAATTTTCAGATGAAGGCAACCCTTATGTGGACCATCAACGACTTTCCGGCCTATGGAATGTTATCTGGATGGAGCACTCATGGCCGTCTCTCATGTCCGTATTGCATGGACCGTAGTAAGGCTTTTCGCTTGAAATACGGAGGAAAACCGTACTTCTTTGATTGTCATCGGCAATTTCTGCCAAAAGATCATCCATTCAGAAGGAACAGGAATGCTTTCCGTGCCGGCGTTGTAGAGAAGGGTGATCCACCGCCAAGGTGGTGCGAAGCCACGATATGGGAGGAGGTTAAAGATTTTCCAAGTGCTATCGAAGATCCTATAACTGGGTACAAGTGCGATGGATTTGGTAGAGTTCATAACTGGACAAAGAGGAGCATATTCTGGGATCTGCCATACTGGAGTACCAATCTGATCAGACATAATCTTCATGTCATACATATTGAGAAGAATGTGTTTGATAACATAATTAATACTGTGATGGACGTAAAGGAAAAAACGAAAGACAATCCCAAGGCCAGGTTGGACTTAGAAGAAATATGCAAACACCCTGCGTTGCATTTGATACAGCAGAATGGAAAACAGTTCCTGCCGAAGTCAATTTTCTCGCTGGACAAGGAGGATAAAGTGAGACTTTGTCGGTGGATCCAGGGCCTAAAATTTTCAGACGGATATGTGTCAAATCTGAGAAGATGTGTCGATCCGAAGGAAAATAAATTGACGGGTATGAAGAGCCACGATTGTCACGTATTCATGGAGAGGTTAATTCTGATTGCATTTCGAGAATTCTTACCGCAGGCAGTTTGGGATCCATTGACGGAGCTTAGTATATTCTTCAGGGATCTTTGTTCTAAGAAATTGCTCGTTGATCGTCTAGAAAAGCAAGAGAAGGACATTGCGGTAATACTATGCAAGCTAGAGAGGGTGTTTCCTCCTGGATTCTTCGACTCTATGGAGCATTTGCCGATTCATCTATCCTATGAGGCACGTGTTGGTGGACCCGTCGAATATCGATGGATGTACCCGTTGGAGCGATATTTGAATCACCTAAAAAAAAGGTGAAAAATAAGGCACGGGTCGAGGGTTCTATTTGTGAAGCCTATGTTCTCGAGGAGATTACAAACTTTTGTTCGATGTATTTCAAGCCTCATGTTGCAACTAATAGAACGAGAGCTTCCAGAAACGACGAGGGAGATCTTGAAAGTAATGATACAATACTGAAGGTATTCAATGCTCCAGAAAAGCCATCGGGTAAGATGAAAAAGAGATATCTGAACGATGATGAGCTAAGGGCTGCTCAGGTGTATGTATTACTCAACTACGACGAGGAGGAAGTAGAGAAACTGGAGGGATAAGTAATTAATACGTCTATATTATTTTAATAGTGTTAATTATTATACTATTACATTAATTGAACGATGTTGTTTTCAGCATATTTAATGATGATGTGAGGTCGGGTAGGCCACACATAACAGAAGAAGAACTAGAACAAGAAATGAGGCGTTATTTTCCATCATGGTTGAGTGCATATGTAAGACTTGAGAACTCTGTAATTACCTTTTTGTATATGCACTTGATTGAGAATGAGCTTAATTGCTTCTTTCGTGGTATTTAGGTCGATCGTCCATACGCAAGACTTGAGAATGAGTCTATTAGAACGCTAGCCAAGGGACCAATTTATGCTACAAAAATATGGCCAAGCTACTGTGTTAATGGGTTTAGGTTCAAGTCAACAACTTGCCCGATCAGAGACAACTTTGTGGATCTCGATTCCACCAAAAACAGATGTTTGTGTATCAGATCTTCGAACTACAAAGATGTTGATGCGGGCAACGATTTCTATGGCGTGCTACGGGAGATCGTGGAGCTGACATATAGTTATAGAATAGAGCCTGCTAAGATTGTGTTATTCAGGTGTGATTGGTTCGATCCGATTGAAGGTCAAGGTTGGAAAGTAGACAAGCACGGTCTTGTTGATATAAACTATCGGCGTCGATATCAAGCCTATGAACCATTTGTCCTATCAAGTCAGGCTCAGCTCGTGTACTTCACAAGTTATCCTAAACGGGAAACAACAAGGTCAGACTGGTGGGCAGTATGCAAGACCAAAGCTAGAAATACCTTTGAGGTTGACGATATAGCTTATCAACAGGATGAACTACCTCTTGTAACAAATATTATAGAAGTGGACACGACGGAAGTTCCCTATTATACATCTAATTGTGTAGAAGAAGTAGAATTATCTGAAGAGGAAGATGCAGATGAAAGTGAAGATGTAGAGGAGGAGGAGGAAGAAGAAGAAGAAGAAGAAGAAGAAGAAGAAGAAGAAGAAGAAGAAGAAGAAGAAGAAGAAGAAGTAGATGAGCTAAACGAACTAGATGAATTTTCAGAAGAGGATTAAATCTGTACGTTTGTGTTATCATCATATTTGACACTTTAGTGACACTTCTATCATATAAATCTGTGACACTTCAGTGACACTTTATTGACACTTTTATTGACACTTCAGTGACACTTTATGACTATGATATTTTTCAAAAATCTGTGATGTCTATCATATAAATATGTTTTTTTGTTTTATTGTCATATGTTTTATTGTCAGGTATGACTAGACCATCTGGACGACGCGGAGGATTTTATATTAAGCAGTCCCGTCAGCCTCGGGCTGGGGATGGAGAGGGCAGTTCCGTACCCTCATCCTCATCCCCGAGTACACCAGTATACCGTTCTGTTCCCGATCTATTACCGGGACAGGGCAGTTCCAGCAGGTTGGCGACTCCTCCCTCGTCGTCCAGCCTTCCTGATCCCGCGTCCAGCATCCCTGATCCCCCGTCCAGCATTCCTACTGTCGACGGCTCTATGGAGGGAGCCCACGCCGAGCATATGGAGGATGGCGATCAGACTGATCCTGTCCAGGCAGGAGGTGAGGGCGACCCTCCATGCGCTCCCCCGGGCGAGATGCGTATGGAGATTTGGACGGACGGGCCTATGAAGTAAGTTAATTAATTATTATATATTTCTCAAATGATTATATGTACATATATATTCATGAAAAATTATTATTGTATAGATATCGGCCTTCTGCAGTACAGAGACAGCTGGGGACATTTCTGAGGCAGAACTATGGTGGGCCTTGGCTCAACTACTCAGATGCTCCCGCAGATAGGAAGGCCTTTTGGTTCGCCCACTTCAAGGTAAAAAAATTGTTTATTTTTAAATTTTAATAATCATTTGTGTATATTATACAACTTTTGTATTTTAGTTCTTGTAGAGGACCTATTTCTATCCACCACACCGGGCGACGAGGATCGAGGGCCAATTTCCTGCCGTCGCAGCCAAGCTCATCCGTGATGCGATCGACGACCAGAAGCGTCGTGATCGCTCCGGAGGGCCGATCCAGGGTTGGATTACGCCAGAGCAGTGGACTGCGATGAAGGCTAGATTCAGCGAGCCCAAGTACCAGGAGCGGTCTGAGAAGGCCAAGGTGGCGCGGTCGAGCGCCGGTAAGTGGTGTGGTGGCTCCATTCCGATGACAGAGCATTTTCGTCGTCTGGTATGTTTCCTATGACGGACATTAATTTATATGTAGTTCTATAGAATGTTTAATACTAATAATAGATAATATATTTTAACAGGTAAAAAAGGGTGAGGACCCGAACATGGTGACCGTCTTCCTGGGTCACCCATCGGAGGGCTGGGGAGTTCATTGACGAGCGAGCGACGCATGCATATGTACGTTCTATCCTTTATATTAATTTACTATAATTTAGAAAACATGAAAATATATATCAATATAGACTTTAGCAAACACTTACACGTTAGCAAACATGTTCTAGGCCGAGTTTGTTCGGCTACAGGAGGAGGCGGCTGCTGCTGCTGCTGCTAGTGCGCAAGCAGAGGGAGGGACTGGTACTTCCTCCCAGTCGCCTATAGCTCCATCGCCGGATGAGCTCTGGATGACCGCCGTTGGCGGTCTTCAGAAGGGTACGTACTACGGTACGGGATCCTACGGCGCATATTTGGCTTCGGAGTCATCCCGGGCCCCCTCTGTCAGTACGCAGTCTCCGGCTACGCAGGCGTCATCACGAGCTGAGGATGTTCGTCGTCAGATCGAAGAGATGCGTCGCGAGTTGCAGCAGCAGATTTCTGATGCGGTCAAGCGACGATCCGACCCTCCGATCGTCACCGGACGATTTGATGCGGTCGAGCGCAGTATACATGAGTTGATGAGTCTGCATCAGGCTACAGCTGCCAGCTTGCAGACGCTCACCGAGTCTACGCATCGCACAGAGCGTAGACAGGTCGAGCTGGAGGGATCGCAGAGGAGCATATCTGCCTCACTCGCTCAGTATACTGAGAAGGTGGTGAGTACCCTTGCTGCGCATGGTGAGCGACTGCGAGAGCTGGAGCAGGTACGTCCTCCCGGTCCATCGACGACGCCGACTCCAGACATTCCACTGCCTCCTACTGCCCCTACGGTGCAGCTCACCCAGGAGCAATATGAGTACATGCTATCCCAGATGCGCGGCAGGAGTCCTCAGTGATCCAGTAGATATTTTTTATCATCTTTGTATGTATTGGCCCTATGGGCCTATTGACCGTTCTGTACACTGATTTTCATTCTTATTTGCCCTCCATTGTGGACATGTATGTTTGTTGGATATTTACTTTGTGATATTTACTTTGTTGGTATTTTTATTGTGATATTTACTTTGTGATATTTACTTTGTGATATCTGCGATGAGGATGACAAATATACCTACGCTGGGTTATAAGCGATGATCTGATATACAAAGGAGGTGCTGCCGAAATTTTAAAAAAATATATTGTGTATTTTTGTTATGATGTGTGTCTGTGTTTACAGTGAATGTGAAATGCAGTGTTCGGAAACCATCGACAGTTTCGATTACTGTTGTATGTTTTATCTTGGATAGAAATAGCAACAGTTCAGGGTGCACTTCTGAGAGCTTCATTTTCACGTCCTTCACTTTCTCGGACATCGTAAAGGTTCCCGAGAAGGTAAAGGACGTAAAGAGGAAGCTCTGAGAAGTGCACCCTGAACTGTTGCTCTTTCTATCCAAGATAAAACATAGAACAGTAAGCAAAACTGTCGATGGTTCGAACACTGCACTTCACACACACTGTAAACACAGAAACACAGCATAAAAAATATCAATTATATTTTTTAAAATTTTTTTTAACATCTGCGACGTATAGCGACGTTCTGCGACGGCAGATAGACGTCGCTATACGTCGCTAACTAGCGACATTACGTCGCTAGACGTCGCTACTATGCTGACATGGGCTGAGGGTGTACGTCGCTAAATCTGTCGGTATGCGTCGCTACGTTGCCCACGTGGCTGTCATGCCATGTCATCATATATAAATAACAGAGCGTCGCAAGTGGTCGCTTTACGTCGTCATTTTGGCGACGTAATTGGACGTCGCTATATGTCACAATTTTTGCGACGGCTAGCGACAATTAATTACTCGTCGCCAATAGCGACGTTCGGCGACTAAAGTGCCATCTGCGACTTGCCTTTAAGCGACGTCCCATTTTTGTCGCTAAATACGTCGCTAATTGGTTTTAGCGACGTAATTTCCTTATTTAGCGACGTTTCCTAACGTCGCTAAAATGAGTTATTTTTGTAGTGTTTCCTTCATCTGATAAATTGCTATTATGACAAGTTTGTTAGCACATAAAGTACTTTGTTCTCCAAGAATCTTAGTCTAATTGGTTCCTAGTAGTTTCTTCTAAGCTATTTTTCCAACATTAAGGGATAACATGATAAGGAAACCTCAGGACCAAGTAGCCTTGTGTAAATAGAAATGGTGGTTTGAAACATCATTTACACGTTGCATTCGGTGGTGATGTCAACATATTACTGAATCTTTGATTACAATGTGTTAGTAGTAATAGGGGTGAGGTATAAGTAGAGTTGGTATATGAGCAGTAGGTAGTAAGTAGCCATGTCCTAAAGACCACCCCTATAGCAGGGTACTAGGATTAGGTCTGTACCTGGTACAGGTAGCACAGCCACTGGTACAGTAGAGGGCTAGATGGTGAACATGTGATGTTCATAGCCATGTGCGTGTGCCTAATATTCATACCAGTAGAGTACGTACATGTAGTGATACAGTATATCAGTTGCTGTCACAACCCGATCCCAAATTGTTGGGTCGAATCGGATCATGCCCAGCCTGCACCGTTGTGAGACGGCAGCAGTAAGCTGTTTCTATATGCAGGTAATCTCAACAATAATTATACATTTTGTCACAACACTAAATTTACGAACATTAAAAACTTTAAATTGTTCAACACAGAAAAATACATCTAAAAATAAAACACTGAAATGAAAAGTCTTCAACTCCAACACAAAGAAACTAGAAATGAAGATAACAACAATCTAGACGGCCGGCTCATCGGCCTCAGGATCTGTGTCCTCCAAGTGGGACTCTAGAAACACCGCATGATACAACACAGGATCATAATAGCTATTGAACAATAGCTCAGCATCAGCAATGTTACCTGGGGAGATCCAGTCAGGAAAGGAGCAAAGTACGAGTATATGTCTAATATTTTAAATAATAATGGAAATATGCAATTTTAAACAGTTTGAAATACGTGAACAATATTTTCCAGCAATTTTTAGCAATTCAATATTTGAAACAATGTGATTTGAATAGGCAACGTCTATGACCGGCTTGGGTTGTACAATAGCATCCTAGCGATGCGATACGGCTTATCCCCGTGTGTAAGAGGGGTAAACTCGCACAATAATGCAATATGAGGGTATTGGTCATAAACGCTATACTACTCCCCCAATATTCCTACAATCAATAACAATTAATATTTGAACTCTAGGAGAGAGTTCCGTGTAGCAATGTGGTTTAAGCATGCAAGGTAACGATTACTAATTAAAATATCAGATAGCATAACCGTACTTGTCTTTGTTTTATGAATGGATGGGATGTCGGTACCGGGGAGGAAGTCAAATACGTCCTCGAAATCCTACAGTTGAGAATCCTGACTTAGAATCATAAATGAACCATATCTAGGTGTGTTAGTTGCAATTTCTAGAAACAGACCCTAGTTAGGTTTTAAGTTATTAATTAATCTACCGGAACGTCGTGAGCTACATTTGTTGTCATTTAATTTGATAAGCCTGTTACTGATTTATTTGGGAAAGATAGCAATTACAATTTAATTGGCAAAACTTTATATTTTTAATAATATATATAAAACTAAATTTTTTAAATGATAAAAACATGGACTTGTTAACTTACTAATAATTTTTCTATTTTAATTAAATGTGAGAAATCCTTATTAATTTTATACAAAATAATTAATACACAAATATAATTTATACGTCTAGCTACACAAATAACCTACTCAAAAAAGAAATAGAAAATCTAAGCTACACAATACAGGGCCACAGAAAAATAAAGAAAATCTGGGATTATGCCCTTACAACAAATTAAATTAAATTAAATTAAAAATGCTGATGCGAGCTCTGAGTGCCGTGAAGCGGTCCAATCAGAAGGCCGAGGCCCTGCACCCAAAATACTAAAGGCAGTAACAAGTTCTAATAATAAAATATAATAAAATATAATTTATAGAAAATGGGGCGTCTCAGACTTGGTCATGTAATCTCACGTTGCTGGCTTACGCCTCAACGTACAGGAAGTCCTGTAGCGTTTGCGTTTCGCCGAGGCTCATCCGACCGATACGGTCATCGCCTAAAAGGGAATACCGAAATCCAACTAGACCAACACTTAAAACCAATCTGAACCAATTTAATAAATCTTTTGCAAAGACCTGGATTTTAGAAATAGATTTTGATATACAAAAATTACTAAACTTTATAAAATACTATTTTGAAATACTTTACTGAAAATTTGGGCAGTACCTCCTCTGTAACTAGGACAACCTAGCCACATTGGCGGTACATAACCCACACCAACAGCAACCCAAAATTAATCACAACATCCAACAAAATAACCAGCCCAAAGGGAAAAAGCCACAGAACCAAAAGAACAACTAAAACCTAAAGGAAATAAGCCACAGAATACAAGAACAACCAAAACCCAAAACAAGCCACAGAACCAAGGTTAACCACCTAAAGGAAATCAATCCGCAGAATACAAGAATCCTAGCTGAACAGCTGATCCCCGTAACGGGGTCGGGACTGTCACGACCCGCACCCACTGTGAGGGTACGAGGACGTAACAGCGCCCAGCCTACGCCGCAGTGTCGGCGGTAGAACGCTGTTCTAAGTCTCTAACTAACCATCATCTCATGCAGTATATAATGTACTCATCATGGTCAACTCCGAACGGAGGACAAGTATAAGATATGGTGTATCTCAATCACAGTCTAAGCACGATAAGATAACACAGAATTGTAACTAAGAATGAAGACAAAAATAAATACTGAAATAATAACAACATCTGAATAATCTCAAATACATCTCAAGTCTCAATTCTATACAACAAGCTCTAAATGAAAATAAATGCAAGTCTACTAAACTAAATCCCGATCACTCCTGAGTGTCGGGGCCATAGGTAGCTAAGCCATCTCCTCAGTAAATTGTAGGGCATGTGTCCTCAGGGCAATCATCTGTAAAATTTTCAACAGGTCCAGTCAGGACAGGAACGAGCACAATCTCATCTAGCAAACCCAAGTAAATGACAGAGAACTATAAAGCAGTTTTAGACAGTTGTATTGATGAATATGGCAGTTTGTACGAGTAATGATGTAGATAGCAGTTAAGGTACAAGGAAAGTAAGGTAACTAAACAAGAAGAGAAACATAGCAAAGAAGACTGTAAAATAAAATCTAGCTGAACTAGAGTAACATAATGAGTTCAGATGGTACAATATAAGTCGAGTATAATCCCAATGTGAGTCTAATATAAGATGAGTCGAATGTAATTCTAATCATTATTCTAATAAGGTGAATCGAATAAGGTGATACGAATAAGGTGATTCACATGATGTTCTAATAATGATTCGAATAAATTCTCCAAGTGTGTTTTAAAATACTTAGTTAGACATGTAAACGGCTAAGGATAAATCCGGCACATCACACACCTGGTCGGGTGTGGAATGGCTATCGTTCGAATATATTCACAGGAGGTGGTTCGAATAGTGGGAATGTTCATATGTCTAATCAAGTATTTCCCCGCCCATCTAATACAAATGAATCCAAAGTTGGACACATCAATCGAATAAAAGTCTAACCAACATATGAAGATACGAATAGGGTGATTCGAATAGTGATTCGTATGGTGATTCGTATGGTGATTCGAATAATAGAGGTAAGACAAGTAAGTATGTGTGTCGCATATATGGATTCAGAAATAAAAAATACGTGTTTGTAACAGAGAATCACATACAGCTAACTAGAACTGAAATACAGTAATTGACAAATAAATGAGAGAACTATCAGAGAATGTACTCGCCTGGTACTCTGAGAAGAGTAGTATAATATCAGATGCCTGCACCAGAGTCACAATGTCCTAAACAGAGTAATATGGGTCATGATATGTAAAATACAAGAGAATTGAAAGCTACAATGCAAACTACATGATTTCTAAGTCAATCTAGGTCAAAGTCCAACTCTAGTCAACTCTGGGTCAACTGTCTAGGTCAATGTTGACTTTGGTCAACTCTAGTCAAGTCAAACAAGGTTAACTAGGCTCTTCTAGGTCATATTAGATCTAAGTCAAACTTGGACTCTTGGGTCCACTATCTATCTAGGGTTAACCACAGGTCAACACTACTAAAGCTAATCATAGAAGCTAACCATATGCTATCACATACCCTAAGATATATATCAATATATGACTAAACTCACATAACCACTATACATACATAATACAACATGAGGACACATGAATGTGTGACTATCCATACACCCCATCCTAGTACATTCCTTTACAAACACACATACACTAGACACTCTAGTCACTCTACCTATACCATATCACACATCTAAGGTATACTACATATATTCCTATATAGAGCATTACACATAAACATAGATGAAATGTACTCACTACCCTTCCTACAACCATGTCTAACTACAGAACATTACCTATATATAAGGCCCATATCTTAAATATCCTTAATACCAATATGTAACTACATATGCAAGGTACACCCTACCTCTCATGCACATATACCTATCAGTCCCCTTCTTGTGCACTAACATATCCTAATACTAACTAGTCCTAATATGCTAACAGTATACTCTAACAGTGTAGACACTAGGATACTACTCTAAGCCACTCTTACAAAATCCCCACACTTCTATGCCAAGCCATCCAAAACTAATGCTCTGCTACCAACCAACCCCCAACTAAAACACACAAA
This sequence comes from Iris pallida, assembly GCA_029216955.1. Classification (NCBI taxonomy): domain Eukaryota; kingdom Viridiplantae; phylum Streptophyta; class Magnoliopsida; order Asparagales; family Iridaceae; genus Iris; species Iris pallida. The sequence goes on from JANAVB010037818.1 coordinate 108,776, forward strand.
ACACATGATCTTCACATACATATACACAGATATATGTATCCACACCTACCCTCATAGCCCATGCAAGCATCCTGCTGCAACTAAGGCCCTGAAATGCAAGGCCAAGGCATAGCCTTGCCTGCTGCAAGGCAATCCAAACCAGGCCAGCCAAGGCTTCACTGCACTGCTCCTACTGCTATTACCTTGCTAATGCTAAGCAAGCCAAGTTGTTGCAATGAATGCAACCCAGGCAGGGCTCTAAGGCTGAACCTCACAGCATACCAACCTGACATACATCTCTATTCAGTCTAATAAAATTACATCAAATACCTGTGTGCATAACAACCCAATACCTAATCCAATTTCGATTTCAAATCAATAAAACAGTGTTCAGTCCAATGTGCAGGGATATGTCATGTGTGGCATGTGCTTGTGTGTGTGCCAAGTGACAATGGTGGGTGGTATGTAGAGGAATCCTGTGTGTGTGCTAGTACATAGGTTCAGGGTGAGTGTCCTATGTGTATAGGACTTGGCTAAAACACATTTGTGTGACAACAAGGGAAATGACATTGTCCTCAGGTTAGCAACAGTGAAGGAAATGTTGTGTGGGTGATGTGAGCAGAAAACAATGTGTGTGTGTGAATGTGGTACGGAAAAGTCTGTGGGAGATAATGTGTCTCAGTTGTGACAGGAAGGACAGGGTGTTACATGCGTGTATATGTGATACAACATGGTTGAGTGTCAATTTCAGAAAACAGGGGTGTGTGGGTGAACAATGTGCAAGTGACTGGAATCAAATTGTGTGTTTGTGTGAGCATGTGAGTGTCCATACCATATCAATTCTCAGATTTTCATGTGCTGGTCTAAATCTCAGGTTTTTATGTAACATTCAATTTCAGGAAACCAAATTGTGATAAAACCCAATTTCTAACATAAACCTCAAACCAATATTTCAGTAAAATATAGAATCATTCTACATTTGAGGAAGAACACATGTATCAGGTATTAAAATGTGTGTGGAGCTGAGTATCTCAGGAAAACTGGAAAATTAACTCAACCCCATGAACCAACCCAATGTAAAACCAAAACCAAATTCGAATCTCCATAAACCAAGCCAAGGCATCAAAACTTAATCCTAACTAATTGAAATCATGACAACTAATTAAATCCTGAGATCAACATCATACAAGCACATTAGAATTTTCAGGAAAGAATTTGTCACTGCTCTTAGTATCAGAAATATAGGTTTGAACCCAATTTCAATATTCGAATTTCATGGAAACTTAAATCAAATGGTTGACAGAGGTGTTTAATCATAATATGGAGCTGTACAGGTTGATTCGTGTCCACAAAAGTGGACACGACGTGTCCAAAATGTGAATCATACAATGTGTCAAAAGTTAACACAGGGCAGCCTCGTGCGTGCGTGTGGGTCGCCCTAGGACACGACACAGGGCGACCCGTGTCTCGTGATCATGCACGTGGGTTCGCCCATAGTAGGGCTAGGTGCACAAGTGTCTGCATTGTGTCTAAAGTGCATCGTGTCCAAAAAAACCGTGCGTATCAGACGCGTGTCTGTGCGTGTGTGCAACAGTGAGAAAAACAATGCGGGTCGAAAATCTCTCGAACCACTCAATGAAGTCCTCTGAAATTTTACGTGCATGGTGTCAGTCATTAGGCCATCGTGTCCACCAAATTTCAGCTCACGAGAGCCCGTGTCGTGTCCGCACCGGCACCCGAGCAGCAGGGCACTGTGTACGGTTCAATCCCCGCGTGTCCAACACGAAAATCCGACACAACAGGACACCAAAACACAAAACACTCTTCACAAAAATTGATGTACATATTTAGATCTATAAATTCATTTAATTACATTTACAAAAATCGAAAATAAATTCCTTAGTGGCATTTAATCAAATGCCTACAAAACAATACGACACGTGTCCGATACGGACACCAAACGGACACGAATTTCATCCAAATTTTGGGGCCACCTAGGGGACTCCTAGATCTAAGCCCTACATGCAAAGAAAACTAAAATATAAATCAATTTAGAGGATTTTACCTATGTGTGCAAAAAGCTTGGAAAAGCTCCAAATGGGGGATTCTTCCTCTTGATGCCAAAAGCCCCAAATTATCCCAAAGCTGGGATTAAATTCCACATTCAGAAAATAGGGGGAAATTAGGTTCTAATGCAAGAAACTAGGATTAAAAAGGAATTAAAATAGATTTATGGGGATTTTTGGAAGAGGGACAATACCTTTCTTTTTCCAATGTTGAAATGAATGAAAGAAGGAGACAAGCCCTAGAGAATAAGTGTTTATATAGGGTGGGGATCCCTATGGCTGGTCATTTAGGGTTTGGTTAGGGTTAGGGCTTCTAGTTATGGGCCATGGGCCAAGTCATGAACAAATAAATCATTTAGCCATAAGTCATTTCATGAAACCATAAACCATGACTTAAATGCACTAAACCAAATCCCCTCATTCTAAAATTAGTTTCTAATGACTAAATGTAGGTTAACCTAAGTTAGACTAGGGTCACCATGGCTAGGGTTAGCTTCTAGGCTAGTTCACTAGGTCTCAACAAGTCAAGTCAACCAGAAATTCACCAATTTAACAAATGACCAAATAAATCAAATAAGTCAAAATGACCAAAATACCCCTAGACTAAAAATAACAATTAAATCATCCTAATGACGTGGTTAGGCTCTAGGTCATGCAGTCTCTCAGGTTTCACTAGCAGCACATCAAAATCACAAGTCATGACTTAAAACAGTTTTAAATAGTTTAAAAATTATTAAAAATTACCAAAAATCATAATGTGAAATAAATATCAATGAATAATAATAATTATTACAAAATGTCAAAAATACCCTCATCTGGAAAACTGGGTGTTACAGGGACCGCGTCTTCACCGACTATCTACGGGAGGGACACAGGGACACAGGATTATACCTTGGGTGCTCGGCTAGAGCTCTCAGATGCAAAGAAGATATCCGTGTGGACTCGGAACATGTCGGATCCGCAGAAACGACTCGAGGAAGCACTGGACAATGGATTGGCTCGGGACAGCGGATCGGACAGCAGCACGAAAGACCACGGGCTCGAGGTTGCGGCGGAACAACGGGTTGTGGACCCGCGGGGTCGGCCGAAGGGGCAGGCGGCATCGGCTTGGGCGGTCGCGGGGCGCGCGTAGGGGGTTGGCGGCGTCGAGAGGCGGACGCGCCGGAGGGAGGCGCTGGCCGGGCGGGCTCGGGTCGGGGCTGACGGCTTTGGAGGGATTTGGGGGTTGGGATGATGAGGAAAGAGATGGGGTTTAAGTAGGAAAAGAGCTGGAGGTTATGGAAAGCTGAGGGGCTGCCGGTTTCGGAAGAGAAGGGGTCGACTGCCGTTGCACTCGGGAGAGGAAATGAATGGGGATGGTTGGTCTAGCTTTTTAGAGAGAGAAAGAGTGTTGGTGAGTTTTAATTAGAAAGTTTTCTTAAAAAGAATTTTATTAACCATTATGTTTGTATGTACTTATATTTATATATATACTAAAAGACTTTAAGGTTGGTTTCGAAAACCGAGGTTGGGCTCGGATTCGGACACGGGTTCGGGACGGGTCAAGCCAATCAATCAAAAATCCAATAATTTTTTTTAAAATATGATTTTCCTAAACTGACTAAATATAATAATAATAATAATAATAATAGTAACTAAACTAGCTAGCAAACAAAAATCCAACAATTAAAATAATAAATCTGAATTTACGGGTTTTATAGTTGCATATGTATATCAGTTGCATATACATATCAGTTGCATATCGTATGTCTGTATCAGTAGCCTTGTCCAGATAACGACCGATTACCTGTATATTTGTAAGGGTCAATATATCTCAATTAAGGTCAGTTAAGTGATGGCCTTAACGGAAGTCCCTATAAACTACCCTATATAGTTGTGTATGTAGATCAAGTGTAGGAGTTTACCTTGGCCAACAGCCTTAAACTCAGAATGAGTAGATTATAGAACCATATGTGAGGAAAACAAGTGTTGACCATATGTTAGAATATAGGAAATACCTGCGTGTACAAATGCAAAGGTGAACTGGTAAGAGGTTGTGGCTACCTGGATACCAAATATTTAGGAAGCATTAATGGATTGGGGAATGTCTCGAGGCAGTATCAGTTAACATTCGTCCAAGTAACATCTGACATGAGTTAGATACCAGCCCAGTTGTAAGTTCAGTATAGGTATTTGGGGTTCCAGGAATGCCTAGTCGAATTGGAAGATAGTTAAGAGTGTGTCAGAAAAGTGAAGTACATGGATTGATTGCACGGTCCAAGAATACTTAACCTGTAGGCATGTAACGCCCCAGTCCCAAAATACGTCGGACCAGGTATACGAATACATGCCAGCAGCTGTCACTACCACATTTTTAGTTTGAGGGTATTTTTGTCATTTTTGAATAAATTGAATTTAATATATTTTATTAGAAATTTAAAATGATTTATTTGAATGGTGTGATTTAAATACTAGTTTATTTATTGCCATATGGTTTTGGTTAGCCTAACCTAGATTGGACCTAACCTAGATTAGCCATAAGCTAGCCTAGTAGCCACATTGAGAATTAGTTAGTATGGGATAGTGGGTTGAGCCATGTTTAGCTAAGTAGAGTGGTTGCAACTTAACTAGGAAAGAGCCCTAGATTTTAGGCCACTCATTAGCCTTGATTTATTACTAGCCCTAGGATGCATCCTAAAACCCTAAACCCTAGCCTAGTGGCCGGCCATAGACCCCTCCCCCTTGCCTATATAATATCATTTTAGAAAGTTGTGCCTCTTTTCAATAGTTCATTATTTTTCCTAAGAACAAGGTGAGCTTACACTTCTTTTCTCCATAGATTAATCAATAGAGCTCTATTTTCATTGGAATTTCTTCCATAATATTCTAATCACTGTTCTCCTACTAATTATGGAGTCAAATCACAGGATTGAATCAATTTGGAGAAGTTGGGTGGCTTTTGGAGATCCTCTTTTGAAGAAGCTTTTGTGTTGAAGAACACACATAGGTAAAATCCTATTCCCCCATTAAAATTAGGATAAACACCTAGCCCTAGGTGTCCTGGTTCTGTAGGAATAGAGTTTGTCCAATTTTGTGTCCTATACGTGTCCGTATCAGACACGTATCAGTGTTGTGCGCAGGTGTTCGACGAAATGCCACAGTGGGCATTTCGATCGATATTTGGAAAAGTGTTTGAATAGGAAGTTGAGTTTTGAGGTGGCTTACACGTTTATGGTCGACTGGGGTGTTTTCTGTGTCGTGTCGCTTTGGATACGTGCACACGCGGGGTGCACCACGCGCGCACGCGGGTAGCCTTCCCCTGCTACCAGCGTGCTCGTGCTCAGTGCACAGAGCACGTGGACACGTGTGGCTGGATGTGAAGCAAGGGGCAGTGTCTGTCATGACACCCTGAGGTTTTGTGTCCTAAGGATGCGTATCGGGTACATGCGGACATGTGTACTGGTCATGCGAGCTCGTGCTAGGCTCATGCGTGCGTGTGAGATGTTTTGGACACTGGTGTGTCCTGTTTTAGGACACCATTTTGTTTGTGTATCACCTGCTAATAACCACAAATTATTATCTACTTCGTGTTCTTCTTGAATTGCTAAAATGGTTGGGAAATCGAATATGGGTTTGTATGTTCAGTCGATTGATACAATGTAGTATCAGTGAGTACACTATTTCCCATTTGTTCCTGTTAATTAAGTATGTGTTTAATTGTGATTAAATGCTAAATCATATCCTAATACATTCCCTAAACTCTTTTAGTGTAATTTAATTATTAGAATGGGATAATCGAGTTGGATTTGGGAAATGTTCAGTTGACTGATACTTAGAGTATCAGTGAGTGTATCACTGTTTAATTCCACTTTAAACTATTTTGAGAGTAGTTAATTATCCTATTAATCCATGTACATGTGTAATAAGTACTGCTAAATGGGATTTTGCAAGTTAGTTTAGGTTTGCATTAGAGAATGGAAATTGGACAAGGTGAGTTGGACTGTTTATGTAATTCCTGACACCATGTTATATTTCCTGTATTTTTCCAGTTTTATAAATCGAATTTAGGCAGTCTATTTAACCTATTAAACTGATGTTAATTATTGGTTTTATATCCTAAAATGGTTCTCCTACATGTTTTCTATCTATGGGTCGATTTTGGGTGATTTTGGTTGGGAATTAGATTCAACAAGGGGTTTTGAAGTTTCAACAAATAACTGAAACTGGAATAAATGAATTGAGTTCCTTTCCCTTCCCTTCCTCTGTCCAGGAACTCACTGTACACCCTACAGTACACATACTATTTTACTTTCCTTATCACTGTTACATTCATTTACACACAAGCACACACATTCAAATCCTATTACACACACATTGCCTCTCACTCTACACACACACACTTTTATGTTTCACCCTTCACTGTTCACAGTACACACACACACATTGCACTCTCACACACCCCCTCATATTTGTTCCTGTCAATGGGAACTAACACTACACCCTCTTATTCCTATCACTATATGCCTAGATACTCACAGAGCCTATCAATCTCACACATTGCCCTTATATTCACAGCCCTATCTATGTGTATCTGGATTACCTATAAGTGAATGTGAATAAATATGTGTAATGTATAGTGTATGTATATATATATGTATATGAGTATTATGTCTAATGTATAGGCCTATTAAGTATGTAAATGTATGCTAATATATATGTAGATATATATTTGCTAAGTAATGTGTGCCTATAGGTACATGTGTAATGACTTGGAAAGTTTGTATAGGTTGTATGGACTTGATAAGACTAGTATAGACTTGTTTAGTCTTGATTAGGCCTAGAATAGACTAGTTAGACTAGTTTAGACTTGTTAGACCTAGTTTGACCATAGTTGACCTAGTTTGACTTCTAGGGTTGACCAGAGTTGACCAAGAGTTGACTTTGGCCTAGATTGACCTAGATTCATTTAGAATGCATTGAATTGCATCTTGTTATCATTTTAGACTTGTTGTGACTTGTGCTGTTCTGATTAGGAGCCAGACACCTCTCCTCGGACAGTACATTTCATCCGGACACTTAGATACCAGGCGAGTACATTCTCTGATCATTTTATATCCTGTTTAGAATTATTTTCCTACTTTAAATTACTTTACTTGATACTGTCACGTTGGTCACACGGATTAGTACTATATGGATCCCTTCTTGAGATGTTATCCTTCAGGAGCATCGGATATTACATGTTCTGTGTGTTTCACTTACATTGTGTATCACTATACTTTTTGGTTCATTGATCACTTGTGACATGTACTCTCATAATCACAGAGTCTCCTTGAATCTCCCATTTATGAGCATTCCTAGAATCACCCATTTATGGGCATCCATGTATCACCCCTTGTGGGCCATTGCATGGAATCATAACATAACCTGGCTGGATCCTTGTATATTGATTGGGGGTACGGGGGAGTAGAAGTAGACATGTGAATATTATCCAAGTAGTGTAGCATCAGAATCTTTCCGTAGTGTAGCATCAAAATCTCCTATGCCATTTACATGTCTATATTGTACTCTGACTCACTAGCCACTGTTAGTTCTCTATTGTATAGTAGATATTTCTATTACAGTTCTCTCTCTGTGTTTACATACTGTATTTCTTTCAGTTCATGTATCTTACTTTACTGCATGATTATATTTTCTAACCTACTATGATATGTTGAGATGTATTGTGCTCGCTCATGTCCTGACTGGACCTGTTGAAAATATTACAGAGGACGAGGAGGAGGCCTGTGTGGATACCTTCTATGGGGCAGCCCTAGATGACACTTGTGAGCAGGACTCTCAGGAGGACCCAGCCCTAGCTGATGACTTTACCCCTATTGCCTAGACTAGCTTAGTTAGGCTTCATCTTACTTATGTTGTCTCGAGACTAGTTTAGTTCGACTTTATTTCTGGCTTTGAGATCTGAGTTGTATATATTCTTTCATATTCAGCAGCTGAGACTTATATTCTGGATATTGCTGAGATGTTATCTTAGACTCTTCTGATCATCTGTATTTTCTTTGAGTTCTATATCATATCGTGCTTCTTCTTCCTTAGTTGTGATTGAGTTTACATTCTGCTATGTCATCCCCATTCGGGGAGTATAAACTGCTTAGAATTATATTGTTAGATGTTGTGACATAGGACAGCGTTCTACCGCCGACACTGCGGCGTAGGCTGGACGTACCCACTTCTCGTGCCCTTACTCTAGGATGCGGGTCGTGACACATTTTTAGTGGTGGCCCATACAGGTCAAGACTAGAAGTGCAGTGGTATTCGAACCAGAGTATCACTACAGCCTGCAGTAGGATATAGGACATTAGTTTTCAAGGTACTCAATCATATTAGGAAAAACTCTTTTATTGCCATCTAAATCCTTATTGTCAACTGATTCTTTTGAATTTTAAATGTCCGCCTTTGTTATATCGCTTCTTTCTCAGAAATTGATACTCTTGTTGGTCTGCCTTCAGGATGGTGGAGACGCGGTCGCAGCGTACCATTCATGGGGATGCTGTAGAGGGGACTGCTATCTCTCAGCCAGTTCAGCAGAGACAGGAGACTGTAGCTCCTGCCAATTCTGCTCGTATTGGGGCTTCAGCAGCAGCAGCAGAGGGTATACCTCCACTGGCTCGGAGGCAGGACCCAGTCATCGTAGAGATGTCTTTCCAGCAGCCGCCGCCTACAGGATACGTGGATGCGGCACAGATGTTCTCATACTTCCAGCAGTTCATGGACCGACAACAGGCCCGACAAGACAGGGCATGGAGTTGGCCCTTACGACAGTCGTAGCCCGACCAGTGGTTCAGCAGCCGAGGACACCTGGGATAGAGCAGTTCTAGAAGATGAGCCCTAGAGACATCCTGGGGACAGAGGGGATCCTATATGCTAACGAGTGAATCGAGCATATAGAGGAGATCTTCCGCTTGGCCCGGATACCGACAGATCTCCAGATAGAGGCAGCAGCTAGCCGGATGCGATATCTTGCTCGCACTTGGTATCAGTCAGACCCTAGGGTGGGGGTAGTTGGACAGACCTGGGAGGAGTTCAAGGGCTTCTTCAAGAAGAAGTTCTTTCCAGATTCAGCGCTCCGAGCCTTTGAGTCGCAGTTCGAGAGCCTAGTTCAGGGGAGCCTGTCAATAGAGGAGTACGCTGGGGAGTTCGGTCGCCTCGACAGATTCATAGAGGGCTTGAACGAGACGGCGAAGGCCCAGAGGTTCCGGAAGGGTCTGGTCAAGGAAGTCAAGTCCTTGACCAAGGGCAATAGGGATGCCACTTTTGAGGAGATTCTGACGGGAGCCTTATTGGCTGAGGATGATCTTGAGCTTAGGCTCAAGAGGGGGCGAGACCCAGTTGGAGGCAGCAGCAGCGGAGGCCAGGCCAAGAGGCCCCACTTTCAGCACCAGCAGCCGAGGTAGTTCCAGTCGCAGCCGATCCAGCAGAGGCCAGTTCACCAGCAGCAGCAGCCGAGACAGCACCAGCAGGGCCAGAGACAGGTTTTCACTTGTGCTTACTGCAAGAAGCCCGGGTATGTCTTCAATGAGTGTCGGAAGAGGCTGGGCCAGTGCCTAGTGTGTGGTTCAGCAAACCACCAGATGAGGGAGTGTCACATGGAACGAGTAGCTCATGGGGCAGCAGTCAGAGCTCCAGCAGGCCAGCAGAGGGGACCAGCCCTGCCGACACAGTAGTAGAGGTTTATCCAGCACCAGTAGCAGGCCAGGGGAGGCCAGCAGGGGCAAGCTTTCGCCCTGGCGGCCGGAGATGCAGAGGTGATAGAAGAGCTGATCGCAGGTTCGGTTCTTCTCGACTTCAGTCCAGCTTTTGCATTATTCGATTTCGGTGCTTCACATAGCTTCATATCTGTATCATTTGCAATTAAAAATGGTATCATAGCTGAATCATTGCCTAGGAATTACAAGATCACGACCGGGGGTGGCATTATCCTTGTGAGTGATGTTTGTAAGGGTCGGAGTGTTGTTTTGGAAGGCCGTGAGTTGGAGGTGAGCCTGCTCATAATGCCATTGCCGAACTACGATATAGTACTCGGTATGGATTGGTTGAACAGGCACCATACCAGCATTGATTGTAGAGGGGGTAGAGTTCTCTTCAGAGTGCCGGGGGAGCCAGAGTTCGAGTACTCCAGACGTCAGGCAGAGCAGAGCATCGAAGTCTTCTGCGGAGTCTCAGTTGAGGAGCAGACGATTCCACACCCCTTGATAGCAGAGTATATGGATGTTTTTCCAGAGGAGTTGCCTGGATTGCCACCAGACAGAGACATTGAGTTCTCGATAGACTTGGTTCCAGGAGCGGAACCCATCTCTCAGCATGTCTATCGGGTGAACAACAGTGAGTTGGTGGAGTTGAAGAAGCAGGTGGATGAGCTGCAGGACAAAGGCTTCATCCGTTCGAGTTCGTCGCCATAGGGTGCACCAGTATTGTTTGTGCCGAAGAAGGATGTGTCAGTACAGATGTGTATTGACTATAGGGCACTCAAGAACAGATACCCACTGCCGCGGATCGACGATCTTTTTGACCAGTTGAGCGGAGCTCGGGTATTTTCCAAGATTGATCTAAGATCAGGATATCACCAGATGAAGGTGAAAGGGGAGGATATCCCCAAGACTGCTTTCAGGATGCGGTACGGGCAGTTTGAGTTTTTGGTTATGCCATTTGGGCTAACCAATGCACCAGCAGTATTTATGAACCTAATGAACAAGGTGTTCCACCAGTACCTAGATCAGTTTATGATGGTGTTCATTGACGACATCTTGGTATATTCTAAGACTGATAAGGAGCACGAGGAGCATTTGAGGATAGTGCTGGAGACTCTCAGAAAGGAGCAGCTTTATGGAAAGCTCTCCAAGTGTGAGTTCTTCTTGGACCGGGTTGACTTTTTGGGGCATGTGGTGACTGGAGATGGGATCTCAGTTGACCCCAAGAAGATCGTAGCAGTTGAGGCATGGACAGCGCCGACTTCAGTTGCAGAGGTACGCAGTTTCCTGGGGCTGGCAGGATATTATAGGAGATTTGTGCAGGATTTCTCCCGGGTTGTAGAGCCGTCGACTCGGTTGACCTGTAAGGATGCTGAGTATGTTTGGTCAGAGGAGTGTCAGGCAGCTTTTGATGAGTTGAAGAAGCGGCTTACGACAGCTCCGATTCTGACATTGCCTTCAGGATCAGGGGGATTCACTATTTATAGTGACACTTCAGGGAAGGGGCTGGGTTGTGTCTTACAGCAGCATGGGAAGGTGATTGCCTATGCTTCCAGGCAATTACGTTCCCATGAGAAGAACTACCCTACCCACGACCTAGAGCTGGCAGCGGTGATTTTTGCTCTGAAGTTGTGGAAGCACTATCTATATGGAGAGCGGGTAGAGATTTTTACAAATCATAAGAGCTTAAAGTATGTGTTCACTCAGAAGGAGCTGAACATGAGGCAGTGCAGATGGCTAGAGTTGATGAAGGACTTTGACATATCGTTTCAGTATCACCCAGGGAAGGCCAACGTGGTTGCCGATGCCTTGAATATATATCCGACAGCCATATGTTTGACCATGGACCGTCACTTGCTTGCTGACTTGGAGAGCCTTGGGATTGAGGTGATCGTGCCCGGAGTACAGATGCAGTTATGGGGCCTGCAGATACAGTAGGACTTGGTGGAGAGGATCAAGTCGGCACAGTTTGAGGACGTTGCTCTGCGGTGTCTCCGAGAGCAGGTTCGTACAAGATTGGTGGATGGCAAGTTTTTTCTTGCAGAGGATGGTGCCTTGAGGCACGGTTCCAGGTTATGTGTGCCCAGCGGAGAGCTCAGGGAGCAGGTTTTGTAGGAGGCCCACAGATCTCAGTACTCTATACACCCTGGTACCAACAAGATGTACCGAGATCTGAGGGAGCATGTTTGGTGGTCCGGGATGAAGCGGGAGGTGGCTCGCTTCGTAGCTAGGTGCTTGGTCTGTCAGCAGGTCAAGGCAGAGAGGCAGAGGCCCGGTGGATTATTGCAGCTGCTGCCCATTCCCGAGTGGAAGTGGGAGCATATCACTATGGATTTCGTATCAGGATTACCGTGTACACCAGGAGAGAAAGACACGATTTGGGTCATCGTTGACATGTTGACCAAATCGGCCCACTTCTTGCCATTCAAGGTGGGTACGTCTACAGAGAGGCTTGTAGAGATGTATATGCGGCAGATAGTCAGGATTCACGGGGTTCCGGTCAGCATCATCTCGGATCGGGATAGTCACTTTACTTCCCATTTCTGGAGGAGTCTGTAGACCAGCTTGGACACTCAGCTCAAGTTTAGTACTACATACCACCCCCAGACGGACGGACAGTCAGAAATGACTATTCAGACGCTCGAGGATATGCTGCGGACGTGCGTCTTAGACTTTGGAGGTTCCTGGGAGGATCATCTACATTTGGTGGAGTTTGCTTACAACAACAGTTTCCAGGCTAGCATAGAGATGTCACCTTTCGAGGCTCTGTACGGGCGTATGTGTCGTACACCCTTATCTTGGAATGATGTTGGTGAGCGAGCTTTACTGAGACCAGAGATGGTTGTTGATGCAGCCGAGAAGGTGAAGCTCATCAGGGACAGACTTCGCATGGCACATGACAGACATCAGCACTGGGCCGATAGCCACCGGAGGCCCTTAGAGTTTGAGGTACAGACTAGAGTAGGATTAGATTTAGGTTTGATTGTTTGTGTTTTGATTGATCATATTTGTTTATCATAATTAAATTGAGACCTTGCTTATGAATAGGTTGGAGACCAAGTTTTCTTGAGGATATCTTCGACTCGTGGTACGATACATTTTGGTGGAGGCGAGAAGCTTAGCCCGTGCTTCATCGGCCCTTTCGTTATCAGCGGAAGAGTCGGTGACGTGGCATACAGGCTAAACTTGCCACCTGCACTTGTGGGGGTCCATAACGTATTCCATGTATCACAGTTGAGACGGTACGTGACTGACCCTAGCCATGTGCTTGATCATTCGGAGATTGAGGTTGAACCTTCTCTCAGCTATCCAGAGCAGCCAGTGGAGATTCTGGATCGACGGGAGAAGGTACTGAGGAACCAAGTGATACCCTTGGTACGCGTCGCATGGAGGCATCATTCTCTATGAGAGTCTACCTGGGAGCGGGAGGATGAGATGCGCGAGCGATACCCATATCTTTTTGGACCGTGAGTTATACTTCCTATCCTTCTCACAGTTGCATTTCGCCTTTCAATTTCGAGGACAAAATTCTTTTAAGGAGGGTAGATTTGTCACTACCACATTTCTAGTTTGAAGGTATTTTTGTCATTTTTGAATAAATTGAATTTAATATATTTTATTAGAAATTTAAAATAATTTATTTGAATGATGAGATTTAAATACTAGTTTATTTATTGCCATGTGGTTTTGGTTATCCTAATCTAGATTGGACCTAACCTAGATTAACCATAAGCTAGCCTAGTAGCCATATTGAGAATTAGTTAGTATGGGATAGTGGGTTGAGTCATGTTTAGCTAAGTAGAGTGGTTGCAACTTAACTAGGAAAGAGCCCTAGATTTTAGGCCACTCATTAGCCTTGATTTATTGCTAGCCCTAGGATGCATCCTAAAAACCTAAACCCTAGCCTAGTGGCCGGCCATAGACCCCTCCCCCTTGCCTATATAATATTATTTTAGAAAGTTGTGCCTCTTTTCAATAGTTCATTATTTTTCCTAAGAACAAGGTAAGCCTACACTTCTTTTCTCCATAGATTAATCAATAGAGCTCTATTTTCATTGGAATTTCTTCCATAATATTCTAATCACTGTTCTCCTACTATTTATGGAGTCAAATCATAGGATTGAATCAATTTGGAGAAGTTGGGTGGCTTTTGGAGTCCCCTTTTGAAGAAGCTTTTGTGTTGAAGAACACACATAGGTAAAATCCTATTCCCCCATTAAAATTAGGATTTCTTTGCATAAACACATAGCCCTAGGTGTCCTGGTTCTGTAGGAATAGAGTTTGTCCAATTTCGTGTCCTGTACGTGTCCGTATCGGACACGTATCAGTATTGTGCGCAGGTGTTCGACGAAATGCCACAGTGGGCATTTCGATCGATATTTGGAAAAGTGTTTGAATAGGAAGTTGAGTTTTGAGGTGGCTTACACGTTTATGGTCGACTGGGGTGTTTTTTGTGTCGTGTCGTGTCGCTTTGGACATGTGCACACGCGGGGTGCACCACGCGCGCACGCGGGTAGCCTTCCCCTGCTACCAGCGTGCTCGTGCTCAGTGCACAGAGCTCGTAGACACGTGTGGCTAGAGGTGAAGCAAGGGGCAGTGTCTGTCATGACGCCTTCGAGGTTTCGTGTCCTAAGGATGCGTATCGGGTACATGCGGACACGTGCACTGGTCACGCGAGCTCGTGCCAGGCTCGTACGTGCGTGTGAGATGTTTTGGACAGTCGTGTGTCCTGTTTTAGGACACCATTTTGTTTGTGTATCACCTGCTAATAACCAAAAATTATTATCTACTTCGTGTTCTTCTTGAATTGCTAAAATGGTTGGGAAATCGAATGTGGATTTGTATGTTCAGTCGACTGATATAATGTAGTATCAGTGAGTACACTGTTTCCCATTTGTTCCTGTTAATTAAGTATGTATTTAATTGTGATTAAATGCTAAATCATATCCTAATACATTCCCTAATCTCTGTTAGTGTAATTTACTTATTAGAATGGGATAATCGAGTTGGATTTGGGGAAATGTTCAGTTGACTGATACTTAGAGTATCAGTGAGTGTATCACTGTTTAATTCCACTTTAAACTATTTTGAAAGTAGTTAATTGTCCTATTAATCCATGTACATGTGTAATAAGTACTGCTAAATAGGATTTTGCAAGTTAGTTTAGGTTTGCATTAGAGAATGGAAATTGGACAAGGTGAGTTGGACTGTTTATGTAATTCCTGACACCATATTATATTTCCTGTATTTTTCCAGTTTTACAAATCGAATTTAGGCAGTCTATTTAACCTATTAAACTGATGTTAATTATTGGTTTTATATCCTAAAATGGTTCTCCTACATGTTTTCTATCTATGGGTCGATTTTGGGTGATTTTGGTTGGGAATTGGATTCAACAAGGGGTTTTGAAGTTTCAACAAATAACTGAAACTAGAATAAATGAATTGAGTTCCTTTCCCTTCCCTTCCTCTGTCCAGGAACTCACTGTACACCCTACAGTACACACACTATTTTACTTTCCTAATCACTGTTACATTCATTTACACACAAGCACACATTCAAATCCTATTACACATACATTGCCTCTCACTCTACACACACACACTGTTTATGTTTCATCCTTCACTGTTCACAGTACACACACACATTGCACTCTCACACACACGCTCACATTTGTTCCTGTCAATGGGAACTAACACTACACCATCTTATTCCTATCACTGTATGCCTAGATACTCACAGAGCCTATCAATCTCACACATTGCCCTTATATTCACAGCCCTATCTATGTGTATGTGGATTACCTATAAGTGAATGTGAATAAATATGTGTAATGTATAGTGTATGTATATATATATGTATATGAGTATTATGTCTAATGTATAGGCCTATTAAGTATGTAAATGTATGCTAATATATATGTGGATATATATTTGCTAAGTAATGTGTGCCTATAGGTACATGTGTAATGACTTGGAAAGTTTGTATAGGTTGTATGGACTTGATAAGACTAGTATAGACTTGTTTAGTCTTGATTAGGCCTAGAATAGACTAGTTAGACTAGTTTAGACTTGTTAGACCTAGTTTGACCATAGTTGACCTAGTTTGACTTCTAGGGTTGACCAGAGTTGACCAAGAGTTGACTTTGGCCGAGATTGACCTAGATTCATTTAGAATGCATTGAATTGCATCTTGTTATCATTTTAGACTTGTTGTGACTTGTGCTGTTCTGATTAGGAGCCAGACACCTCTCCTCGGACAGTACATTTCATCCGGACACTCAGATACCAGGCGAGTACATTCTCTGATCATTTCATATCCTGTTTAGAATTATTTTTCTGCTTTAAATTACTTTACTTGATACTGTCATGTTGGTGACACGGATTAGTACTATATGGATCCCTTCTTGAGATTTTATCCTTCAGGAGCATCGAATATTACATGTTCTGTGTGTTTCACTTACATTGTGTATCACTATGCTTCTTGGTTCATTGATCACTTGTGACATGTACTCTCATGATCACAGAGTCTCCTTGAATCTCCCATTTATAGGCATTCCTAGAATCACCCATTTATGGGCATCCATGTATCACCCCTTGTGGGCCATTGCATGGAATCATAACATAACCTGGCTGGATCTTTGTATATTGATTGGGGGTACGGAGGAGTAGAAGTGGACATGTGAATATTATCCAAATAGTATAGCATCAGAATCTTTCCGTAGTGTAGCATCAGAATCTCCTATGCCATTTACATGTCTATATTGTACTCTGACTCACTAGCCACTGTTAGTTCTCTATTGTATAGTAGATATTTCTATTACAGTTCTCTCTCTGTGTTTACATACTGTATTTCTTTCAGTTCATGTATCTTACTTTACTGCATGATTATATTTTCTAACCTGCTATGATCTGTTGAGATGTATTGTGCTCGCTTCTGTCCTGACTGGACCTGTTGAAAATATTACAGAGGACGAGGAGGAGGCCTGTGTGGATACCTTCTACGGGGCAACCCTAGACGACACTTGTGAGCTGGACTCTCAGGAGGACCCAGCCCTAGCTGATGACTTTACCCCTATTGCCTAGACTAGCTTAGTTAGGCTTCATCTTACTTATGTTGTTTCGAGACTAGTTTAGTTAGACTTTATTTCTGGCTTTGAGATCTGAGTTGTATATATTCTTTCATATTCAGCAGCTGAGACTTGTATTCTGGATATTGCTGAGATGTTATCTTAGACTCTTCTGATCATCTGTATTTTCTTTGAGTTCTATATCATATCGTGCTTCTTCTTCCTTAGTTGTGATTGAGTTTACATTCTGCTATGTCACCCCCATTCGGGGAGTATAAACTGCTTAGAATTATATTATTAGATGTTGTGACCTAGGACAGCATTCTATCGCCGACACTGCGGCGTAGGCTGGACGTACCCACTTCTCGTGCCCTTACTCTAGGGTGCGGGTCGTGACAGCAACACTTCACCAATGGGCCAAAGCTCAAAGTAAG
The DNA here is from genome assembly GCA_029216955.1 of Iris pallida. NCBI lineage: Eukaryota > Viridiplantae > Streptophyta > Magnoliopsida > Asparagales > Iridaceae > Iris > Iris pallida. The sequence continues at coordinate 126,048 of JANAVB010037818.1, forward strand.
CCCTTTAGCAAAATGCTTAAGCTGTAAATCATGATAACAACCCAGAGTATAATACAAGTCACAGGTCACAGCTAATCTCATCCATACAGAAAATAAGACACAAGATATCAAGTCCAATAAAATGATACTAATAAAAAAAATCTGTCCAACATGAAATACGAAAGTAACTGTGCGAGTAAGACACCCCAAAACCACAGTAAAAGAAATACATGATCCACTACATGTCCACTGAAAAGAAAGAAAATAAAATAGCAAGTCTATGAATGAAGAGACTTGTCTCAAGAGAAGTCTTCAGCCACTATCTGGTCCTCCCGTGATGGTGCGTCACCATTTTCCACTCCAGAACTATAAACCTCCGGGTAGTCCTCGTCTCTAACTAAGCCTGGAGAGATCACCAGGTCCTCAGAGGACTAGCAAGACACATAATATACATGCCTACTGTACAGTAAATCTCATACAAGAAAAATAGGAATAACAAAATCGAGAAAAGAATAACACGAAAAAGAACTCTACAGATGGTGACATGTAACGAGAACATAATATTAATCGTAGCTAAAACCATAGCCCGGGGAGGCACTAACAATCTTATAAATAGGTTCTCTATCGTAGCCCGGTGAGGCACTAACAATAGAGGATAGCCACGGCTAATAAAACATTCTCTCCTAAGGTACTAGGAAGCCAAGTCGATCTAGTCATGTCCAAGTCAAGTACAGGTAAAACAGGTCAGGAAATATGGCACAGGCACAGCAGTACTATCACTAGACATGAACAAGATAATAAAGACAGAAAAGCAATATAGAAAATGAGCAAAAAAACTACGTGCACGTAAAACTAGAATATCCAAGACATGAAACATGAGAAATATGGAACTAAGTAAGACATGAAAAATAGCAATATGGAAAAGCATGGAAGTACTGTAAAGCTTGGCAAGGTGTACTTGCCTGGTGGTAGTAAAAGTCCTGCAATTAAAGAGTCACAAAACCTGAACTCCCGTAAAAACCTCCGGATGTTGAAACAAACATTTCCAATAGTCCCAGAATGAGCAAAATAGCTAGGATAGGCTACCCATAAGTCCAATTCTGGACACAGGGGTAAAACGGTAATTTCGGGTTAAAACGGTGTCCGCCGTTGGACCCGTTTTGCACCGAAAAATGTGCCAAAGTCAATAATCTCTAAAGTTGTCAAACTACATGTCTACGAATTTGTTTTGATGATACGAACCCAACGATATGTCCAATTTTGGATTCCGATGAGCCGTGCACAAAATCGCCCGTTGAATCGGACCGTGTGGCCCGCAAAACGGCGATCCGATCAACTGTCTCAGAATTGGGCCGAACTTGGCATACAGGACCAGAAAAATGATATGGTCCTGTTGGCACAAGTTTTGTCTCGATCTGACGAACGTGCACAAAGTAATTGAAATTTTTTGAAAAATGCCGATACGGTAATTTTCGACGGATACGCATCAAATTTGTCGCGCACACGCGACCAATTTGAATTCCGTCAAAGCCCACACGTCCACGAAGTCGATACGCACCTTTCTATGCTTTCGGTTCACGACCACGTCACCCGGATTGGCGGGACGTACGTTGGATCGGAAGAATTTTAAAGTTTTCAAAAACAGTTTTAACAAGTTTTTCTTGATTTTGGTAATTCGATTTTTCGACGCACAGTTGAAGAAATTCAGATTTACAAAAAGGATTTCGAAGCTCTATAGGTTGTCTTCCTGATCGTTTAATAGGATTTTGAAAACTCTCAAAAGCTGGACAGATATAATCCTTCCAAATTGGTGTTTAAACTGTTATTAAGGAACTAGTATTTAGTGGTTTTTCGTGAAGTTCAAGAGGGGCTTCTAGAAAATCTAATGTATTAATATCAAAACCTATTGAAGGATCTCGAAGGTGGTCATCTCGACTTCGTGTAGGAATCGATAGATCGAAATTTGATCAACCATACGAGGAAAAAACTGATCGGGAAAGTGGGTACCTGGTTGGTCGGGTCTGAAAATGGGTTCCCCTGTTCTGGCGGTGTGCAGCGGCTGTGGCGGTGCTCCGATGACTCCATGGCGGGTGCAGGCGGTCGGGCAAGCGTGCGAGGTAGTCGTCCAGAGGCAGGGGGTCGGGGTTCGAGAGGATGGCAAGCAGTTTTCGAATTTTTTTGGGAGTTATGTCGAGTATATATATGTATATATCCAATTTTTGATTTTGATTTGAATTCCTAAAGATTTAAACCCAGTTTTCTACTTGATTTAAATCCAATTTGAATAGGATTTAAGGTAATCTGGAGGAGAACCAATCCAAGAATCCATAGGAGAAGATTCGATTTAAATTGGCTAAGATTTGATTAATATTGATCAAATCAAAATAAAAAAAAAATCACAGTTCCTCTCGGGTTTGGACACAGGCTCGGGGGAGGGGGAGAGTGAACAGTGCATTGCACTGTTCACAAATTACAAATTTTGTTTTTTTTTCTTTTCTAAACCCATATAAATAGATTTATATATATTAACTAAATATACACCTATATCTTCATATATATAATAATCCATAAATCAACAAAAATAATCTTAATATTATCTACTACTAGTGTAGGCCTATTTATGGAAATTTTTACATATATAGGTATATTCCTTTAATAAGGAAAATACAACCAATAATGATTTTTATTTAATATTAACAAGAACACAATAACAACAACAACAATAATAATAATAATAATAATAATAATAATAATAATAATAATAATAATAATAATAATAATAATAATAATAATAATGCTAAAAATAAACCAATGGTAGTGTTGGGTGAACATAACCTACGCACTCCTCATTTGGCTCCGGAAAATCTTACAAATATTGTCAAACACCTATTTAACAATATTAATACCAATATTGTACAGTATTTAATAATTAGAAATACAATATAAAATTCAAAAATAATTTAAGAAATATCTGCACACACATAAAATATGCCTACATGGGCTTGGAATTGGTTTGGGTCCGGTTCGGGCTGATTGGGTACAACCGGGTCATCTAAAAATCAATATATTAAATAATAACTAATTAAATGATTTAAATGTGTCTTTTCACAACTTGGCCTGGTTTTCCAAGTTCGGGCATCACTATAGCTAGACCTCCCCTAGTATGGCTAATATACTAGTCAAGGCTCACTGCTACATCTTCTGTGCCACAATTCCTAGACGTCTTGTGCTCCAAAACTCAATAATGGCTAAGGTCATATTTAATAATAATTTAAAAAATACTCATAAATTCCATAAAATCCTATTTAAGGCAATTAAATAATAAAAAATTATTTTCAAAAATTCAGGGGTATTACAAGGCATGATACATGCTCTCACCTGGAGGAGTATTATCATTCCTGAGAGCATGGGATAGCAGGAAAAACAGAAAGCTGACACCTCTGGCATATACCAATATGAGCCAGAACAGAATCAGGATCTGCAGGTAAGATATGGTAGGGGTGTACCAGATATGTATGGGGACATGGACTGCTACCCAACAGTAAAAGATGCAGGTGAGTTACTTATGTACAGGTTCATATAACTCATAGGGTGGGCTAATTATGTTTGAATTTGGCATCAAGGTATCAGACTGATAATTGATGTCACTTTTGACTCTTGTGTTAGACGAATAATTGGTATCAAATTCTCCTATGTTTGACTAATTTTCTAATGTATACCTACCTATGTTTTGGAGTATGTATTAGACAAAGTAGAAATAAAGCCTATAATGATTCGATTAATGAACAGAGGCATATTAATGTATGAAAGGATATGGGATACATGTGTCAGCACACTAAGTGAGGGACCTAGTAACTAACAAAGAATAGGTAAAGGGAAACCCCCCAAATATATATATTAATTTAATTATAGTAGTCTAAGGGGATCCAACCCAAGGCATAAGGGTAGTTGACACTAACCCAAGAAAGATTTTTGTAATTCAATTTCACGTGTTAATTATAAATTTATAAATACAGGTTACTTGGACTTTGATCCAACACTTGGCCAGTATCCACAGCTTAGGACAACAGGCAAGTACACTTTCTGATCTGCTTCCAATTCTGATGGTTTTGCTCAGTATATATTATTCATATGTTCCTTTGCTTGATGACACGATAGACACACGAGCCCTATTTATTACACTCTTGTTTTAGCTTCTTTCATAGTTCGTGACTTGTTTGGGTTCATGGGTACTGGTCGGGAAGGGGAAATATCTTACTAGATGTGTGAACTTCCCATTCTATCCCCCGTGTCATTCGTAGAGAATAACAGCTACATACGACACGTGCAGGGTGCCGAATTTACTGCCTAGCCATTCACATGTCGAAACAGATATTTCAACACACTTAAATAGCTGTCTTTTGTTTATTCTTTACATTTCACCATTTATCATGTCACTATGCTTTTACATTCTTTCCAGTTGACATATCATATTCTGCGATTCATACTTTTATTCTAGATATACCATGTCATCATCTCACTTTTCTGGTTTTTTTACATATATTATATTCATGTACTGCCAACTCTATTATGTTGCGGATAGTTTTTCAGCTTGTGTGCTTGTTCCATTCCTGACTGGAAAACCAATATTTTAGGTAATAATTTAGAGGATTTCTGTACCACATATTATGAGCACACTGCAGATCCAGATTTTGGCGCACAAGACGAGCTGGAGGCTGCTTATGCAGATTTGCCTGCTACAGATGGCTTTTAGTAGATTTGTTTAGTATTTTCACAGCTTGTTTTAGCTAAGACTCTTAGATGTTATTCCTATTTTGAGACTCATGAGTTGATTGATGGATGTTCCCTAGTACATTGTTTTTTCTGGAGATTATGTCATTTAGTACATTTTGATCTATATTGGAGTTTTGTCAGTTTATTTATTATCCATCTCTCTAAACTGTATTATAGAATTCATCTTGTTTGGTCCTATCTGTTGATTTAGTTTATATTGTGCAAATGAATATAAACTGCATGGTTGTATTTATAAATATGGAGATGACTAGACAGCGTACTACCGTCGACTCTGCGGCGTAGGCTGGACGTACCCACGGCTCACGCCCAAATATTGGGTGCGGGTTGTGACACATTTTTTATGGTGGCCTATGCAGGTCCATTTTCGTAAAAAAATAGCGAAACTCGTGATAGTACTCAACTTAGATGTATTGCTGCGGGCCTGCGAAGAAGACTAGAATTAAAGACCATCTCCACATGTTTAAAACCGTTATTGAAATTCCACATTTGATCTCAATTATTCCTTTGATCTGCATCCTGTTTGAATCTTCATACCAACTAACTATTTTACTTTTGTGGTAGTCAGATGGATTCTCAAGGCAGGAACACCGCTCACTTGAACACTCCAGCAAACGTTGGCGGGTCTTCCACGAATGGAACCCCACCGACTCACGGAGGCCGCTTCACCTACCTAGGCGAGACGCCCCAGCCGCAGACTTCAAGATTTCATCGTGATGACATTCCGCCAACTCCCCAGTTTTCTTCGCCGACTCTGCCACCAGTACCTTTCCAGCAGCCAGCACCTTTCTAGCAGCCAGCACCCTTCCATCAGCCAGAACCCCTTCAGCATCCAGCACCAGTTCTGCCTCTAGCACCTATGCTGGACAATGCCACACTCCTTGGGATTTTCCAGCAGCTTATTACTTCCTAAATGCGGTAGGCCGACGTTTTTCGTGATACCCTGAGGGAGGCTCTTCAGACTAGAGAGGCTCCCCCACTGTGCCCCGAAACTTCTAAGAATTTCATGAACCTTAGGCCCATGGAATTAAAAGGAATTGTTAGCATGCATGCAGCTCTATGACATCGAATTCCTGAAGACAAGAAGGTCGAGACTGCTTGCATGCAGCTGGTCGGAGAACGTGGACCGCAACCTCCGGATGGCTCGAATTTCTGAAGACAAGAAGGTCGAGACGTGTCAGCCCCTATTTTTTAAATTTAATTTAATTAGTGTTAATTAATTTCTAATGACATATTTAGCCTTAAAATAATTTAATATGATTTTAGGAATTTTTCTACAATTTTTTAAAATGATTTTTAAATGAGTTTTAATAACTAAAATACCATTTTGCAATTTATTAAAATCTTTTAATATAGTTTTGTAATTAATTAAAATGTTTTAATAGCAGTTTATAAATACTTAAATTGTTTCAGTGGTAGTTTGTAATTAACTAATTGTTTTAAGTGTGGGATGCAATTTTTATTTGCATTTAGTCATAGTTAGGGTCCTATTTGCAAATACCTAAAATCCTAGGGTCCTAACTAAAAAACCTATTCCTACCCACCCCCGACGACCCGGCCAGCTGCCGACGACCGGCCAGCTGCCCCCCCCGCCATTTTCGGCCGACCTAGACCCTAACACCGACCTAAAACCCCTATAAAACGATCCCCTCACTTTCCTCGACCCACCACCACCACCACGACCCAGCTCTGTCCACTTCCTTCCCCATTTAGCCTCGTCGTAACCCTAGCTCCGACGAACCCCCGTCCAGCCTCCACAGTAGTCGCCGTCGTCTTCAACCACCACCTATCGGTTCGCCACGACGAGCTGCGTCCAGCGCCACCCGAGCGCCACCACCCCGACGCATCCTCCGCCCAGTCACCGCCCCAATAGCCCGCTCGACTTGGACACGTACGTGTCTTCTGGCCTCTCGTGTCCTATTGTGTCTCGTTTTCACTTATGGGACTCGCCAACACACGACGACTCTAGTGGTAAGTGTGGACACGGCAAACTCGTGTCGTGCGTGTCGTAAATGACCCGGACACTTGGACTCGACTGTACTTCGTGTCCTTAACTGTCAGGACACGAAGAAATGTTATCGGGTTACAACCCGTTAACTTAAAACCAAAATATAATTAAGTTAAACCATTTCCTAACAGCGAGCCCGAGTTGGCCTACTGGTCAGCGCACGCGAATTGAAACCCCCCCCCCCCCCCCGCTCAATGACCCGAGTTCAAGCCTTAGGCTATGTTATGTTTTATTTTTATTTTCTTTTCTTTTGTTTTAATTATATATATATGTATATGTGTATGTATATATATACTATTATATATATTATACTTATTGTTATTATATATGTATATTTACTGTTATATATATATATATATATATATATATATATATATATATATATATATATATATATATATATATATATATATATTATGTATATACGTATATGTATATGTTATATATATTTTCCTTATATATATGTGTGTTATATATGTATATGTATGTATACATAACTATTTAGCCTCTATAATTTACGTAATATTGTACATATATTATACTTTAATATATGTAAATATACTTGTCATATTTATATGACTACTATGTATAATTTCACATTGTTAAAATATTAGTATTTATTATGTACTTTTACCTCTTTGTATTTTTGTGTATTTTAAGTACTGCAACCATTTGGTGTCCAAGCCTAGTATGAATTTTTGGGCTCAAATGTGTTTTCACACATTCAAGACCTGTACAAGTCATATTGGACTTGATTCATGGCCTTGGGTCCTGTATTTGAACTCTTGTTCAAATTATGTACATGGACAAAATACGCAGATAATTAATTATTTAATTTCAGATTGTGTACCATGCTGTTTTTGAATTTCTAAAAATACTTTAATTGCTGTTAAAATTCTGGAAAAATAGTATTTAGATACCATGTTAATTTAGCTAATTTAGCATAATTTTTACAGTATTTAATTTATAGTTTTGCCACTGTTTTGACATATGAAACCAGAACTCACTTTCTGTGTACTTATGAAAACTGATTTTTATAAAATACATGTACTGGTTAATAAATTCCATAAAAATTATAATAAATTTCTATAAATAACAAGGATCATTTTGGTATTTTATTTTATGTAAAATTGAGCTTTTTACCTATCTCAAAAATTGTTGGAACACAATGTACAGTTGATTTATTTATTGAATAGTTACGACTTTTAATGTTTTGTGTTAATTTGAGTTTTAGTCGTATTGAACCTCACCCCGCACTAGTGTAAAGGCCCTAGAAAGTTAGTTATAGTATTGTGTCACCCCACATTGGTCTCCTATGCTAAAGTCACCATTTGGCTAGGTGTCCAATCAGGAAGTCGTGTTGCACCACCAAGTATCGTAGTGTTTAACTTAGTATAAAAACTAAGTTTATGTATTTATTTCTACAGTGACGAGTCACCAGGCATCAATAGCATTTTTATTACTGCTTTTCTTTGCTAGAGGCAAGTACTTTCTACAAACTTTACATACTGTTACAACAATGAACTGCAAATCCAACCATGTTAAATGCTGATCCTTGGGGTAGCAAGTTAAATCTTCACATGTTGTACTTTCAGTCATTACCATGCTTAGACCAGTCTTTATGTATCTCTCACATGATTAGAATATGGGTTATGGAGAAACTGTTAGTAGTGTACGTGATCATGCCCCCTTCTCCGTACGTATGTACCGAGCAAGGTTGACATTTTATATGTATACCTTGTCGTAGGATTTATCTCAAAGCGGATTTGTACGTATGTACATCTATCGCCTTATCACTTGTACGGAAGTACATTTCATTATGTGCCCTGTACATTGTATACCTATTGACGATCACGTACCTGCTACAGTTTTAAACATTACATATACATCTGTCTATATGACATATGTGTCCTTGCCATGATAGATTATGAGATGCCATGTTTCCAGTTTATTCCTCTTATGCTTATTTCATGTTTCGTATATTAGTTTGCTAGAATCAGTACTTGCTCCCGTCCTGACAGGATAACGTTGTAGGTATTCTTACTGAGGATGAGTTGCTCTGTGACTCATATTATGGAGTTACTGCCGAGGACCAGGCTTTACCTTACGAGGACGTACCTGTGGGGAAACTCGCCTAGTTTGCGTAGTTGCTCAGGATATTTAGTGTAGTCATGTATTAGACTACGTATTTTATAACTGGACATGTATCCAGTTTTACATTTTGGACTTGTACTTAGACTCACTATTCTATGAGATGACTTTTGTGTTTGTAGCATTTATGACTCTTTGTTACTTATAGAACTGTTAGCACATTTAGTCTTATCTTGTTACTTCTAGAACAGCTTACTGCGCTCTATCTCAAGCGTAGGCTGGACATGACTCGGCCCGGCCCAACAATTTGGATAGCGGGTCGTGACATATTTTTAGTGGTGGCCCATGCAGGTCGAGACTAAATTATTTGGTTACGTTATTGTACCAAGCATACCTGCAATTAGGAACTTAAGGTAATTAGACAACATTAGGAATGACGCTTAGAACACCTAGAGGAATACTAGGATTGCAACATAGAAAATACATCACATGCTTGCTATTATAATTAGATTTTCTTGTCTATGATTGCTTACTTTAAAGAGTCCTTATAAAGTCCTTTTTATTGTAATTAGATGGTGCTCACTCGTTTATCCCAGTATGCCACACCTGAGAATGGCACACTCCCTATCCAGTCAGCTGATCAATTGACCGATACACCTCCACCTCTACCTACCATAATCTTCCACTCCACAAATCCATAAACCCAGATGCCTCCACCACCTTCCACATCACAGTCCCAGCAGGACCCGATACTCCCACCACCACCTATCACTATACCTACCCAGGCTTCCGTCACACTCGACGGGAACCAACTGCTCACTCTGATCCAGGGGTTCCTAACAACCCATCAGGGGCAGACCACCCTACTCCGCCAGAGCATGGAGCGTTTTGAGGAACGTACCATGGTCCCACCACCTGTAGAGCCACGGCAGAGAGCGGGGACGATCAAGGACTTCATGGGTCTGAACCCCAAGGAGTTCTCAGGGATTGATGGCATAGTAGTAGCAGATGACTGGCTAGACTCGGTAGAGAGGAAGCTCCTTGGAGTTAGGATGCCGGATGACCTCCAGGTCGAGGCAGCGGGATTTTTGTTGATAGACTTGGCAGGAGTTTGGTTCCAGAATGAGCCGTTATTTGCGAGAGGGATGGCCACTTGGGATCAGTTCAAGACCCAGTTCAAGAAGAAATTCTTCTCGACCACCGCTAGAGTAGCCATGGGGCTACGATTCCAGAACATCCAGCAGGGAAACCGTTCTATCGACGAGTATGTGGCAGAGTTTAGTCGCCTGAGCCGTTTCGCTCCTAGTCTAGTTGCTGACCAGAGGAGATGACGCATAGGTTTTGCCATGGTCTAGTTTCAGACATTGGCATTCTTATAGTGGCGAACGGTACGACTGACTACTACCAGAGCCTAGAGTTGGCCTGGAGCATTGAGGAGCGTCTTCAGTCTTGCAAGAGGCCGGCTTCTGTACACCCTGAGGGACCGTCCAAGCGTCAGGCTTTCCAGCAGAGAGCACCGACGCCGCACCAGCAGACTTACCGTCCCCCTACACCACATCACCTGACCCTGCCAGTTAGAGTCCCGGGACCCCGGCAGCAGCAGAAGGGAGCTATGTGTTCTTTCTGTGGAAGACTAGGGCATGATTACTCCATTTGCAGGAAGAGGTTGAAGCAGTACCTAGCTTGCGGGTCTGCCACCCATCTGCTTCGGGACTGTCTAGCGGCCAAGGGACCTAGTGGGCTGCTCCCGACTCAGCAGCAAAGGTTTGGGCAACATCTGCAGTAGCAGAAGGGACCCCAGGGGAAGGCTTATAGTCTAGTTCTTGAGCCGGAGCCGGAGCAGGTGTCGGAGCCAGATTATTTGGCTGACGTCATCACAGGTCATATTTATTTGCATACTTTTCTAGCTCTATGCTTGATTGATTCTGGTGTATCTCATAGCTTCCTGTCATTAGAGTTTTTTCATAAACACCACTTAGTAGCTACACCTACCGAGGAGATCAGTAGAGTAATTGTAGGCCTTAAAAATGAATAATCAAACTGAGTTGACCAGAACAAATCCAAAAGTCACGCTGAGTTGATCAGGACAATACTTAAAAAAGTCACGCTGGGAAACAACTCATCATTTGTCAGAGTGTAATTATGACTGACAGCACGACAGTCGAAGAATGTCTTCTCGTATGCCACGTATGCACAGAACTCGAGAGATCACAGCCGACTATTGCGTAACTTTCGAAATCTTCTTCAGCAAGACTCAGCCTTCGTCAAGTTGGCGTACCAAAAGAGCTTCTTGTCATTTAATGCAACTGACAAAAGCAATCACTGTCAGAGATTTTGTGTCAGTCGAGGCACGTTGAATCAAGACAGCTGGCAGTCCTGCCTCAATCGAGCGTGGATTATGTTCCTTCCCAAAGTCTGCGTATATTTTGAGCTTTCTGTCTCAAGTCTGCATGGATTCTGAAGTTTCTTCCCTCAAGTCTGCGTGGATTTTGAAGCTTTTTGCCCCAAGTCTGCGTGGATCCTGAAGCTTCTTGCCCCAAGTTTGCGTAGATTTTGAAGCTTTCTGCCCTGAGTCTGCGTAGATTTCGTCTTCAACAAGTCTGCGTGGATTTCATCAAATTGGAGTACGTGGCAGCCATGCCACTGATCTCTCGCCTGCGTGTCCTGTAACTTGCACATGACTCATGCATGATTGCCATGTGTCCAACAGTTACAGGCCACGTCCAGTAACTGCTCACAACCTTGTGTATGTTAAATCCTGCGTGATTTTCAACTAGGCACAGGCGGTGAAGACAGTTATCCTTTCAATTATTTTTGACTCTATAAATAGAGTTCTTTTTCTCATTCATTGTACAGATACATAGTTATCTAACTTACTGTCAAAATTTTGAGAGCTTTTCTTCTTCGTATAGTCCAAGGGATAAAGTGATCGTCTTCTAGATCAGATTCCTACAGTTGTAATTTTCCCAGAAACATAATAAATAAAGTGAATTTATTTATAGAAAACAAATTGGCGACTCTGCTGGGGAAAACCATCTCCTCTTCTGAGATGGCAACAACTCAATGCGACACTTCGTCAGTCGGCTCGACGAAGAAGGTGATGACGATCTAATTCGATCAACTCGCCTATGAAGAAATACAGCGGGCTAAGAGTGGCAAGCCCACTTCAGCCTCCATCATCACTGCCAAGTCGAAGGGACACTCTGTCTATGTCCCTAAGAATCAGTTGGCGGCCAATGATGAAGTCTCTGCAACAGTGTCTACTCCTAACACTGGCAAGAACTCTACTGCAAGCACGCACACTCTTGTGCGCTCGAAGATGACAGCAATTAAAAGTCACGCTGACAGTACTGGCTCCTTAGCCAAATCTGTTCCAGCGTGCAAATTCCATTCCAAAAGTCACACTGACAGTATTGGCTCCTTAGCCAAATCTGTTCCAGCGTGCAATCTCACATTCAAAAATCATGCTGACAGTACTGGCTCCTTAGCCAAATCTGTTCCAGCGTGTATTTCCAAAATCAAAAATCACGCTGACAGTACTGGCTCCTTAGCCAAATCTGTTCCCGCGTGTATTTCTAAAATCAAAAGTCACGCTGACAGTACTGGTTCTTTAACCAAGTCTGTTTCAGCGTGTATTTCAGCTAAGAAGAATAGCTCTTTAGCTATCTCTTCTTCTGTGCCAAGTTCTACTAGAACTGGGGGTGGTCTTCCACACAAAGTCCCTTCGAAAAGAGATGACTCTTTAGTTGTTTCTTCTGTTCCTGTAGTTTTTACTTCAGGAACAACTTTGACTGACAATTTTGTTAGTCAAAGAAAAGGAGATAGTCTTTTGACTACTCTTCCTTCTGGACATTCTATGTCTCAAAACTTGAATAAGTCTAAGAAGAAACATTCTTTAATGTCTTCTTCTACGACTTCTTCAAATTGGGCACAGAATCTGTCTAGAAAAGAGGGTCTATTACCAACTCCTAATCAAGGGGGTGGTTCAACTCTTCCTTCTCTGCAAATATCCAGATCAATGGAAGGAAAACTCCAAGTTTCAAAAACCAATGTGTTACCTCCAACTGATCTAAGAACAAAACTCCATCAAACCCGTTTGGGAAGCACTTCTGGTGTTAAGAAATTACACCAATCGGAAATGAAAATAAGAGATCCGGATGCAGAGTATGCTAGAAATTATGTGGCTCATATTAATCACTCCATATATAATCAAGAGCCATCAAAATCCAAAAACCAGAAATATATTCCTAAAAATACACAAGGAGTGTTCTTTGATGTACCTCAATCTTCACAAACAGATTTACGAGAACACCTTCAACAGAAGAGAATGAGTAATTCTGTGACAATGGATCATGCTGAATGTGACTTCCAGCCAAGAGTCATAATTCAATACAGATGTCAATCAATGGTTCAGGACTACGTTGATCATGAATGTGACTTCCAGCCGAGAGTCACAATGCAATGCAGATGTCAAACAAAACGACAATCTGTTTTTAATCGGATTCAGTGTGAACCTATGCCTGATGAAGATGAGCCTTTGTTTGCTTCTGTCAACATGACCTCTCGGAATACTGGGGGTAGAGATGATAGTCCAGATGGAGTATATAGAGGCACAAGAGCAAGAGTCCTTGTCTCTAGTCAAAGGACTTTGATTTCTGAAGATGATTCTGAATTCCTTGGAGAATCTAACTTTCCACCTCTTCCTACTGGGGGTAGTTCTCCTATAATTGAATTTGATGCACAAAGCAATGATTCAGAACAAACAACATCCACCAGTTCATCAATAATCCCTCGTACAGTCACGACTTATATGGTTGATGGGAATACTGATGAACCTTCTTCTTCCTTGACTCCTCAAGAATAAAGAATTGCTTCCTTGGAACAGCAAATGAAATCCATGGCTGATACTATGAAGTCGATGTATGAACTCATGGCAACTCAGATGCAAAATCGATAGACTGTACCAGATGCCATACCAATTGACACTGGTATGAGTCCAGTACAAGTTCCTCCAGCAGTACAATCCAATACTCCTGGACCAGCTCAACCAAATCCTAGTCTCTCTGGAGCTGGGGGTAGTGCTTATAATGCTGTTCCTCCTCCTAACTATTTTCTACAAGCTACAACTCCACAATCTTTCGGAGTTGTTAATGAAGAATTGAGGAATCTCAAAACTCAATTTGAGGCATTCAAACAGAAGGATGGTTTACAAAGGTTAGGCATCAAGCAACCTTATCCGATAGAATGGAAGCAAGTATCGTATCCTCCTAAATACAAGCCTCCTACTATCTCATTCTATGATGGAACCACTTCTCCAAGTCAGTTTATTAATCACTTTGAAGTGATGACTGATCAACTGCAACCAAGCGACGCCCTCCTTACTCGGGTGTTTGTTGGATGTCTCAAGGGAACGGCTTATGAATGGTATAGAAGTCTCCCAGATGGGTGCATTACCTCATTTGCCGGTTTCAAACAGATGTTTCTTGAACGGTTCTATGAAGGGCTCAATGACATGACTATGTCTGCTCTTATTAGAATCAAGCAGAAAAATAATAAAACTACAGAGGATTTCATTGAACGATTTCGAAGAGAAGCTCTGAAGATACCTCTTGGAACTCCTGATGTTGTCACCATCGACACATACAAATCAAACTTGTTGCCAATCATCAGCATGTGGACAGGATCCACCCAATTTCAAGACTGGCCTTCTTTCATAGTTAGTGCCAAGGCCGCAGAAATTAGTGCTGAAACCTTCAAAGGTTTAGGAGTGCAGATGACTCCCAAAGAAACAGGTCAAGGTACTAACAATAATGCTAAAAACAATGCTCGCAAGGAAAAAAAACTCTTGAAGTTAATCTTCAGAGCAAAGATGCATCAAATGTTCAAACTTCTCCTACCTCTATAACTCAACAACCAAGAGTACCTCGCCCCAAGGAAGAATACTCTTTCGATGATGACGATGTCCTTGGTATCTTTGAATGTCTGCTGAAAGGTAATAAAATACAATTACCTGAAATCAAGAAACCTGATGAAGCTGGTAAGACGGATCATCCCAAATACTGTCCATACCACCGAATGTTGGGTCACACAATTTGTACATGTTATGTACTGAAAGGAAAGATCCAAGAAATGATTAAATCTGGAGCTATTTCTCTTACTCCGAAAGAGAAGACCGTTACCTCCAACGTCGTCTCTATGCAATTCGGAGATTTCCCTCCTCAACTCCTTGAAAGTGGGATCGTTCCTATTCTCAAGGCAACTCTTGAAATAGTGAATATTCCTCCTCCACAGTCTGAAGGATTAGTGCCAATCACTTTGGAAACAGGAGAAATCATGTGGATTCATCCTGATCTAGTGGCAGATTTTGAATCGCCTTCTCCTCAAAAGACTACTTCTCGGAAGTCCAAGAAGGCTGGAAAGATTAAGTCATGTCATATGACTTCTCTTGGATCTATCTCTGACACAGAGCCAAAAGAGAAGGAAGAAGCACTTGCTGGTGCTACTCGAACATGGAAACCTTATCTAAAGGATTATTCCAAGAATCCTGAGGATACTCCTGATATCCCTCCTGCTGATAAAGACGCTCCTAATGTTCCTCCTGAAGAAGAATCATCCACTGCACCTGTTCCTTCAACTGCACCGGTTGAACCTGCTCCTTCCAAGCCCACAGCTCTTGAGAAAGGCAAATAACAGGCTCGGTTTGATAAACCAATCAAGAAGTCCCCTCCTCTTGGGCTTCAGAAGCCTTATAATTTTGACATTCTAGCTCAACTTGCTAATACTCCAGCTAGAATGTCCCTTTTTGAACTTTTACGTCTTTCTAAAGAGACTCGGGAGACGTTAAGTGAAGCACTTCTACAAGCTGACTCTTGTCTTGCACAATTGAAGAAGCCAGATGCAGAACCTGCCACTTGCTTACATTACAACAATGTATTGGAGATTATCCCAAATATCACCTTTACACAAGATAACATGTTATTGGAGGATAATCGACATGATCGGCCTCTCTACTATACCGGTTATATCGATACGATGAAGATAGATCGTATCCTTATTGATCCAGGGTCTGCTATAAGCATAATGCCAAAGAGCCTGTTGGATGAATTAAAAATCCCTCTTCATAAGCTTTCCAAGACGGTTACTACTATCTTGGGATTCAATCAAAGCCGAAGCGAGCCTTTGGGAAAGATTCATCTAAAGCTTCAAATAGGCGATTTCAGATCCAAAGTCACTTTCTATGTGATCGAGATCGTAGGATCCTACAATCTTCTTCTTGGGAGGCCCTTTCTTCATGAAAATAATGTGGTGCCTTCTACTCTTCATCAGTGTTTTAAATACATTGATAGCAATGGAAGAGTACAAAAAAAAGTTGCTGATATAAATCCCTTCCATGGGGTTGAAGCTTATTTCAATGATTCTCGAATGTACAAAGAAGAGTATACAAGGGTGATACAAGCTATAGAGAAAGAGGATTCACAAAGTGAGACTTTAATAATTCCTGTTAAAGGACGAACTACTCAGCAACAATCTCCCAAACCCTCTGGAGAAGGTTCTTTCATCATTCCGGTGAGTGGACGAATTTCTCCATTACCTCAGTCGTCTACTCAAGATACACTGATCATTCCTGTCAGTGGGCGTACTGCAGTTCCTGCATCTTCACATGTGAAACAGGATACTCTGCTAATTCCAGTTGGAGGGCGGATTACTCTTTCATCTCAAGCTTCAAGGGAGCTCACCTCTTCTGAGCCATTTGTTATCGATCTTAATCGAAATAATGCTTCTTCTCGTTCATCTTCTCCTCCTTTAGTCATTGACTTGGCTAAGATCTCTAAGGCTCAGCCTTCTCCCAATGTAAATACTGCTGCTTTTAAATTTAATGAAAAGTCTCCATCTTTGCAGTATATTGATGTGTGTAATTATGTTCATAGTTATTTACATTTGTTAGATGACTTGAGCACAATAACCATAGGAGTTGTACAGACTGTTCATACAGATGTATCCTTAGAACCAGTACAATCTTCATACTTTCTAATTCCCAGCAGAAAGCCAGGAGACATTCCAATATTCTTCTATAAAGGGCCCCAAAATCCTTCTAATTTAGAAGATGAGGACAAAAACGATGATACTGGAAGATTACAACTACGTCGTTATAGTCAGCAATCCAAAGACATCATTAAAAATATGGGCTATGACTTCAGAACTGGCCTCAACAGTGGAAAAGGAAGAAAAATGCCTGTCCGAATTCCTCCTCTGAAATATGGGAGAACGAAATACGGATTGGGCTATACTGCTCCTACTCCTTTTATCAATATTGTTCATGAAGATCCCGAATCTGACGAAGATAAGAGATCTGATTCTTCTAGTACCACTTCTTGGGATTCCGATACGAGTATCGGTGATTTCTACTGCAATATTCTGTCTTCCAACAAGGTCTCCATTGACCGTTCTGAAGAAAGTGACGAAGACGAAGATGAGTTTGAAATCTCACCTGAATCAGAACAATGGGCCCAAAGGTTAGATAATCAATGGGAGTTCCGATTTGAGCAAAAAGAACCTCCGACTGAAGATAAACTTGTTCAAATAGATGTTGGTGGAGAGGGATCCCCTAAGCTAATATTTATTAGTGAAAGTCTCTCAAATAATGAAGCGTCACATTCATCAGACGGTTCGCCCGTTTATTAAATGCCCGACGGCTCATCCGTTCATTTATTACCACCCGACGGTTCACTTGTTCATTATCACCTGACGGTTCATTCGTTCATTCATCGTCATCCGATCATTTCGATATCTGTTATCCCCAGCGGAAATAGATATTCTATATTGTATCATTTTCTTAGCAAAATTGATATTTAGAAAATCATGTCCATATTACCTCTGAATTTTCTATCTTAGTATCATATTTTTGAAAATAATATCCAGTCTTTTGATTCTCGAGTCCAAAGATCATAAAAAATTGAGTTCAAAGATATTTTTATGTCTGAATTCTATTTTTTCTAATCAGTATTAAACTAAGATCATCTCTGGTTTAATATCATTTGATAGAATTACAAAGTTCATATGTATAATCTATTCTATTGACATGTGTCATGTATTATTTACCTCTGAACACATTTTCTATGAATACACCATTATCACAATAAAGTCAAAAATTAGATCAAAAGTTTTCATTTGCTTTCATTTCATAATCAAAACATGGAATACAAGTAAAAGTGAAAATGAAAAAGATTCACTTATTTGGAGTTATCAGCTCCTTGATACGATCAAGAACAGCATTCAGTTTCTCTTCATGAGTTTTTCGAACTCTTTCCGCTGCTTCAATTGTAACATTCTATTCATCAAAAATAATGATAGCAGACTGGCGACGGTTGACTTCTTCAATCTGTTCCGCCTGCATCTGTTCTCGTTCCTTCTGAAGAATTTCACAGCGTTCAGCTTCAGAGATATAAGCAGCAGCAACTTCAGCTTGTTCTGTTTCCATGACAGCAATGCGCTCTTGAAGTCGAGCTAATTCCTCTTTCAGTTTCTTCAGTTCTTCAGTCTTGGACGCTTTATCCTTCTCCAGAAGCTCTACTCTTTGATGAGTAGCTAATATTTCTTCGCCCTTTTCTACTAATTTCTCAGTAGAAGAGGCAAGAAATGCTTCAAGAGCTGCTTGTTGGGACTGTGCTTCATGCTCTAGTTGACTAATTTTAGTTGCAGTTAAAGATTGAAGATCTTCCTTCTTAGTTTCCCAGTATTTTCGGATAGTTACTTCCAATTCATCTAAGAGATGTTCGAAGAATATGTACTGAGATTCACAACCAGCATGTCGCAGCGCCATGAGCGGGAACTTGACCATAGTTCGAAGATCAGAAAAGGGCATAGCTTCATCCTTCAAGAAACGTCTGGAATATGTATCTAAATATGAGTAAATGATCTCCGGATACATTCCCAGGGTTCTTGCTAGCCCAGTCTCGAATCCAGGAGTCGCTGTCATCATGGAAGAAGAAGCTTGAATATTCTTTATCCTCGGAACAGAAGTATGTGCGATCGGAGAAGTTGGCAAGTGTGAACTCCCTTCATCAGCATCAGCCTGGATAAGCGGAGCATGAGTCGAACTCATTGCTGCAGCAGTTCCTACAGTTAAAGAAAAATATAATCAACATTTAAAGAAAAAAAGGAAATAGCGAAAACAGAATTTGAAATAAAGTTCTACCTGGCTGAGGTTCATATTCGGTATGTGGAGGGAGTTTTGCTTCTTCTCGTAGCCGGTCCATGATTGTATCCGATACCTGCTTTATATGGCTGCTTCCAGCTCCAGAGTTACTGGGTGCTAGAGTGTTGTTCGGTGATTGAGCAGGTTCAGGGCTAAGTTCCATTATGTTTCCTTTGACTTTGTCTTTATCATAAGGAGTAGAGGTGCCAGCATGCCAGTCTTCTCCTCCTTCAGCTTCTTCTTCTTCTTTATCTTCAGAGTGAGCTTCTGATTCAGAGTCAATGATATTTACATCCTCATGAGCCTCTGGAACAGTGACGATAGCAAGCTCGGTATTGGCTGCCGGTTTAGTCGTCTCTGGAATATCGGTTCGAAGAATGATGTCTTGACAAACATTCTTCAACAGATCATCAACAGCTGATAGCTCAGACGCCGGCACGTCTTCATCGCCTCTGGCCAAAGAAATATTTTCTTCAGCTTGAGTTTCAGGAATTTCTGACTGTTTGGTAACTTCTTCCGGAGCTGTTTCTTCTTCAGAGTAATCAATCTGGTCATCCAGTGCTTGAATGACGCCCTCTGTCCCATGTTCAAATGGGATCATCCTCGTCTCCGAGGGTTCAATAGCTACTCCACTTATTGTTGGAGCAGTTGTTTCTGGAGCTTGAACAGACTCTACTTCAGTCTGTTCAGTTGAAGCTGTCGGAAGGTGAATATCATCAGACTCGGTCTTCTCAGTAGAAGCTGCTTCGTTGATTTCTGGCAAAACTCCTCCACTCATGATCGTTTCTAGGAGTTTGTTGCCCTTAATTTTGCTGACAGACTTCTTGACATATTTGCCTCTCGACCTCCTTATCAAAGGAGCATCGTCTTCATCAGTCTCTTCGTCTTTATCAGCGGCATCGTCCTCATCAACTAAGATACCGCCTAAAGATGACGTAGCAGTCACTGAGACTCCTTTATTCTTTTTCCTAGATGTTGGAGACCTAGTACTCCTCTTGGAGACGGTCTCAGATTCATCGCTTCTCTTCCTCTTAGAAAGAGATACGAATATAGGGGGGAGAACTTCATCAGGAAAATTTCCCTCCTGAAACAATTCATACAGAGGTTCAACCTCCGTTGTCTCATCTTCGGGTTCCGGAGGGAAATATTGAATAACAATCCTCTTCTTTGACCTCTTCGATTCATCCTCCGCAACAAAGGTCTTCAGATTGAAACTCGGCCTAAAAGTGCTCGACGACACATAAAAGCGAGCATATGTATAAAGCATCTTTGGCCCCGAGCTAGATAAAGGATTAGGCATAGAGAATACAACTTTTGTATCCCTAGCTGCAAAATATCTCTAAGCTCGAGCTCCGTCGACAAGCCCTCTACGAGCAGATAAGCAAGAGGTGGCGTTCCTAACGTGAAGTTGATCATAACCGAATTGCCTGGCAAATCGGCTTGGTAAATATGGCTCCAGATACGCCATTTCTTCATGACGATACACTAGATAGGAAGGCCGTATCCTCTGCAACCACTGAAAGGCTACATCGTCTAACCTGTTCCCCATATCTCCGTCCATCATATTTAAGGGCATGCTCTCATAGCCCTGTGGTGGAGGGACACACTGGATAGACCAATGTGATGCCCGATTCAAGACATTTCTGCATTCTGGGAGGGTGTGAACCTTCCAGAACGTCTCTCCAGAGTACCTCTCCAGAAAAAGACTGCTACTTCCTCCTGCCCCTGGAGGTATCAGACCATCATGATGAAGGAGAAGCCAACCATAAAGATACGTGAAGGGCATCTCTATCCTTAGAAATTCTTCAGTCATCATCCTCTGAGCAGACAGCATGTTAGTGACAAAATTCCGAAGACCCGTATTCAGTCTACAGGTCATCGCCGATAATAAATCCAACTTGTAACCATACACAAGGCGCACCGCTGCAAAGATAACACCTCTGTGTGTCCTGTCCAAGGAGCTGGAGCCAGGAACGATGAATTTTCTTAACCACAGGGATAGGAATCCGGCCAGATGACCGTTCCTCGACAGAATCTTTCCGCTCTGTCTTACATAAGAGCTGAAGGTGGTTCCAGCTTTGAACTCGTACCAGTCTTCAGTGATCGTGAAATCCTTGTAGTCATATCTCTCCAACAGATAAATGATTTCACTCTCAGAGAGAGGCTTGAAGTTGCTAATCTGATAATACCTCTTTTCATTTATTTTTTTATCATCCTTTTCACGGTTCATGAAAAGGTAGGACATCCACTTCTGAATGTGGTTGCCAGCTTCATCCTTGGAACCCTTGTAATATAGAGTACATGTGCCAAAATGGCACATCATCTCTTCAAATAGATGGACCATCTCTGGGTTCTTCTCTGACAGAAAGTTTAGCTCTTCTGTCGTAGGAACATATTCCTCATACGGCAGCGAGCCTGAAGGCAGATGTGAGATGTATTCCATCTCATGAAGGGCGAAGCCTATCTCTCCTTTCGGAGTCATAAAGGTCCCCGTCCTGTGATTGTATCTCTCAACCAAAGCTAGGAATAGGAAGGGTGTTTTCCATAAATAAATTCACTTTATTTATTGTATTTCTGGGAAAATTACAACTGTAGGGATCTGATCTAGAAGACGATCACTTTATCCCTTGGACTATGCGTAGAAGAAAAGCTCTCAAAATTTTGACAGTAAGTTAGATAACTATGTATCTGTACAATGAATGAGAAAAAGAACTCTATTTATAGAGTCAAAAATAACTGAAAGGATAACTGTCTTCACCGCCTGTGCCTAGTTGAAAATCACGCAGGATTTAATATACGCAAGGTTGTGAGCAGTTACTGGACGTGGCCTGTAACTGTTGGACACATGGCAATCATGCATGAGTCATATACAAGTTACAGGACACACAGACGAGAGATCAGTAGCATGGCTGCCACATACTCCAATTTGATGAAATCCACGCAGACTTGTTGAAGACGAAATCCACGCAGACTCGGGACAGAAAGCTTCAAAATCCACGCAAACTTGGGGCAAGAAGCTTCAGGATCCACGCAGACTTGGGGCAAAAAGCTTCAAAATCCACGCAGACTTGAGGGAAGAAACTTCAGAATCCACGCAGACTTGAGACAGAAAGCTCAAAATATACGCAGACTTTGGGAAGGAACATAATCCACGCTCGATTGAGGCAGGAATGCCAGCTGTCTTGATTCAACGTGCCTCGACTGACACAAAATCTCTGACAGTGATTGCTTTTGTCAGTTGCATTAAATGACAAGAAGCTCTTTTGGTACGCTAACTTGACGAAGGCTGAGTCTTGCTGAAGAAGATTTCGAAAGTCATGCAATAGTCGGCTGTGATCTCTCGAGTTTTATGCATACGTGGCATACGAGAAGACATTCTTCGACTGTCGTACTGTCAGTCATAATTACACTCTGACAAATGATGAGCTGTTTTCCAGCGTGACTTTTTTAAGTATTGTCCTGATCAACTCAGCGTGACTTTTGGATTTGTTCTGGTCAACTCAGCGTGATTATTCATTTTTAAGGCCTACAAAACCCCCTTCAAAGTTTTCGAAAGTTGAAAAGACTTCAAAATTTCAAAATACTTTGAAATCGAGATGTTAAAATGAATTTAGTCACGCTGAGATGACTTCAAAGAGATATTTATTCCTAAATGATTGGACTGTTGGGATTCTGTGCAGTTAGGATCCCGTATCAAGCTCCTAAATCGAGGCAAATCATGATGGGCCGTTTGGAATTCTTCATGAGCCTATAAATAAGCCATAGATTACTTCTTTCCTTCTTTACTTGCATTTGAAAGAGAGAACCCACAGAAGAGAACTTTATCTTCCCCGACGAACTCCTTCTTTCCCGACTTCTTCTTCTCCTTTCTCAGCCGCAATGGCTTCCAAGAAAGCTGATGCTCAGGCCAAGGGAAAAGCCCCTGCAACTTCTTCGCGTGCTACTACTGACAGACTTCCTCGACAGGAAGTCCCGCAAGCTCCTATGCATCGTAAGTGATGGAAGAACATGAACTGTTGAAGACGAGTTTGATGAAGATGAACTCCACATAGAATTTTTTAGGATCTTAAGATAATAAACTTCAGAAATATATCCCCCTTCTTAGGGCAAAGGATATTAATAAAGTATGCCCCCCCTCTTTAGGGTTGGCCATACTTCACATCTTCGTGTTTACGAAGCTCTGTGTTCCACGCAAAGGAGCATGACTCTCATAATTCTGCGTGACTTTTCACGTTGGCAGAAATGTCCATGTTGAAATAGTCACGCAGCTTTCAGGATGACGCTGCGTGATTT
Organism: Iris pallida; assembly: GCA_029216955.1. Lineage (NCBI taxonomy): Eukaryota > Viridiplantae > Streptophyta > Magnoliopsida > Asparagales > Iridaceae > Iris > Iris pallida. Next base: position 149,405 of record JANAVB010037818.1, read on the forward strand.
TTCACAAGTTGACAGAGATGTCAATATTGAATTATTCATGCAGACTTCTGAGAGTCATCTTCTGGATAGATTAGTCTTGATCTGTCAGCGTGTTTTTTTGTCATTTTCACTTAAAATGTGATTCTGGCAATGATGCGTGACTTTCATCTTAATCTGTCTGGACTTTGCGTGAATTAATCATTCGCGTGAATAAATCACTCAGCATGTCATGGTAGTATATCCATATAGAGTCTGCGTGACTTGAAATTTCTTTCAAATACTGTAATACACGCATAGACATAGATATATCTGACTTTGTCTTCTGTCATTTTCTGTAGTGAACATCCGAAGCGAAGAAGCAGAATATGAAGGGTGTTTGAGTTTCTCATTTAAGCATGATCTATCTCATGTACAATTCCCTCAATTTGATCTTCCTGAAGCAAGACTATCATTGTTGGCCAATTAAGATCATACCATTTTACTCTGCTTAATGAATGGACAACCCTTTCAGAGTCTGGATCTGGTATCCCACAAGAAACCAGCATTCTTGTTCGGAGATGCCATAGCACAAAAATCTCAGCCGAAGGGCATCAGAGAGAAGGTGTGCTTCTACTTCGAAGGGGATGTGAAACAACCCATGTACTGGCCAAAGGTTTCCAGAGGCTTATCAATCATGAGACTTATGCATGCCAGCTATCCAAGAAAGATGTCCTGGTATTTGACAGAATATCAGCAGGCGAAGGCAAGCCGTATTATTTACAGGAAGGAGGGATTTTTCAGTGCCTCGGAGGATCATGTATCAGTGTTTCGGGGTTTGAAGCCTGGATGCATACCACCTGAAGATTTATCCATATTGATGCCGTTCAGGATGCCCATTTTCATAAACGAATTCATGTCAAACAAGAATGCATTCTATCCAACCGATTCGACGCCGAGGATGAACGGCCTAATGAATCAGGAGAATGTGAGATGGAAGACTTTGGTCCACTGGGCTTTGGAAAATTTTGAGACTGAGTTGAAGAAGATTAATCTTTATGATGCCGTCGTCAATTCGTCCTACGGCTTCAAGCCCAACCCCTTTGTTTTCCATAAATAAATTCACTTTATTTATTGTGTTTCTGGGAAAATTACAACTGTAGGAATCTGATCTAGAAGACGATCACTTTATCCCTTGGACTATGCGAAGAAGAAAAGCTCTCAAAATTTTGACAGTAAGTTAGATAACTATGTATCTGTACAATGAATGAGAAAAAGAACTCTATTTATAGAGTCAAAAATAACTGAAAGGATAACTGTCTTCACCGTCTGTGCCTAGTTGAAAATCACGCAGGATTTAACATACGCAAGGTTGTGAGCAGTTACTGGACGTGGCCTGTAACTGTTGGACACATGGCAATTATGCATGAGTCATGTGCAAGTTACAGGATACGCAGGCGAGAGATCAGTGGCATGGCTGCCACGTACTCCAATTTGATGAAATCCACGCAGACTTGTTGAAGATGAAATCCACGCAGACTCGGGGCAGAAAGCTTCAAAATCCATGCAAACTTGGGGCAAGAAGCTTCAGGATCCACGCAGACTTGGGGCAAAAAGCTTCAAAATCTACGCAGACTTGAGGAAAGAAACTTCAGAATCCACGCAGACTTGAGACAGAAAGCTCAAAATATACGCAGACTTTGGGAAGGAACATAATCCACGCTCGATTGAGGCAGGACTGCCAGCTGTCTTGATTCAACGTGCCTCGACTGACACGAAATCTCTGACAGTGATTGCTTTTGTCAGTTGCATTAAATGATAAGAAGCTCTTTTGGTACGCCAACTTGACGAAGGCTGAGTCTTGCTGAAGAAGATTTCGAAAGTCATGCAATAGTCGGCTGTGATCTCTCGAGTTCTGTGCATACGTGGCATACGAGAAGACATTCTTCGACTGTCGTGCTGTCAGTCATAATTACACTCTGACAAATGATGAGCTGTTTCCCAGCGTGACTTTTTTAAGTATTGTCCTGATCAACTCAGTGTGACTTTTGGATTTGTTCTGGTCAACTCAGCGTGATTATTCATTTTTAAGGCCTACAGTAATGACGGGAGGAGGACCAGTGCCCATTAGAGCTATCTATAGATGCTCTATTTTTATAGCCGGAAGAGAGTTTAGGGGACGATTCTTTGTGATGCCACTCCCCGGTTATGATATCATATTGGGGATGGACTGGCTTAGCTATGCCCATGCAGCTATAGACTGTCATGAGGGTAGTATTCTGTTCAGTCCCCCAGACACAACACCGTTCAGTGTCAGGAGGACAGGGCCGGAGATCTGCCTAGAGCCGAACTGTTGTACGACAGTTGGAGAGTTAGCACCGCCACACCCTATCATTAGGGAGTTTATGGATGTACTCCCAGAGGATCTTCCAGGACTTCTACCTGACAGAGATGTGGAGTTCACTATAGATTTAGTACCGGGTTTAACACCAGTATCCCGGGCTTGCTATAGAGTGAACCCCAAGGAGGCCGTAGAGATGAAAGAGCAGATTGATGACCTGTTGAAAAAGGGTTTCATTCGACCTAGTACTTCTCCATGGGGAGCGTCGGTGCTCTTTGTGCCTAAGAAGGATGGTACAGTTCGGTTGTGTATTGACTACCGGGCGTTGAATGCCATCACCATTAAGAACAAATATCCTCTGCTCAGGATAGATGATTTGTTCGACCAGTTGAGTGGGGCAAAATTATTTTCCAGGATAGATTTGAGATCCGGGTACCACCAGGTGAAGGTCAGGGCAGCAGATATCCAGAAGACGGCGTTCAATACGAAGTACGGACAATACGAGTTTCTGGTGATGCTATTTGGTCTCACAAATACGCCAGCTGTCTTTATGAATTTGATGAATAAGACATTTCACCAGTATCTGGATAAGTTCGTCGTAGTATTTATCGACGACATCCTGATATACTCGAAGACGCCGGAGGAGCATGCAGAGCACTTGCGGACAGTTTTGGGAATTCTGAGGCCGGAAAGATTGTATGCCAAATTGTCGAAGTATGAGTTCTTTTTAGATCGAGTGGAGTTTCTCGGCCATGTAGTTACTGGAGAGGGAATCTCGGTGGATCCCAGGAAGATTGCTGCAGTTGAGACATGGAAGGCTCCGACGTCAGTTTCAGATATCAGGAGCTTTCTGGGTTTAGCCGGCTATTATAGGAAGTTCGTCCAGGACTTTGCTAGGATAGCTGAACCCATGACGAAGCTGACGTGGAAGGACGCAGAGTACATCTGGTCAGAAGACTGCCAGGCAGTATTTGAGGAGCTGAAGAGGAGGCTGACGACCGCTTCAGTTCTGACATTACCTTCAGGTTCTGGAGGTTTCACCATATACAACGATGCTTCAGGAAATGGGCTAGGATGTGTCCTACAGCAGCATGGGAAAGTGATTGCTTATGCATCTAGGCAATTACGGACTCATGAGCGGAACTATCCTACCCATGACCTAGAGTTAGCTGCGGTGATCTTTGCACTCAAGTTATGGAAATATTACTTATATGGAGAGCGTGTGAAAATCTTTACTGACCACAAGAGCTTGAAGTATGTGTTCACGCAGAAAGAGCTGAACATGAGACAAAGACGATGGTTGGCGTTGATGAAGGACTTCGACATCGATTTACATTATCATTCCGGGAAGACAAATGTGGTGGCGGATGCGCTGAGCAGGCATCCGATGGCATGGTATCTGATGATAGATCGGCATTTGCGGGAAGATCTAGAGAAGCTCGGTATCGAGATAGTTCGGCCAGGATCAGTGATACAGATGATGGCGCTTGACATTCAGTCAGGTTTGATAGAGAAGATCAGGGAGGCACAGTCTACAGATGAGAGCCTTCGCAAACTTCGGGCCCAGGCTTTAGCTGGATTGCTGGATGACTTTACTGTAGCGGAGGATGGATCCTTGAGGCATGGCAGCCGATTGTGCGTGCCGAAGGGAGAGCTGATAGAGGCAGTCTTACAGGAGACACACCGATCGAGATATTCTATTCACCCTGGTGCTAACAAGATGTACCGTGACTTGCGGAAACATCTTTGGTGGCACGGAATGAAGAGGGATGTATCACGTTTCATCTCGAGATGCCTAGTTTGCCAGCAGGTCAAGGCGGAGCGCCAGAGGCCAGCTGGTCTATTGCAGCCGTTACCCATTTCCGAGTGGAAGTGGAAACACATTACGATGGACTTCGTCTCAGGGCTTCCTCGTTTCCAAGGAGGGAAGGATGCCATTTGGGTCATCGTGGACAGGCTGACGAAGTGTGCGCACTTCATACCCTTCAAGGTGGGGCTTTCTACCGAAAAGTTGGCAGAGCTATACATGCAGCAGATAGTTCGTCTGCACGGAGTACCCGTGAGCATCGTGTCGGACAGAGACAGCAGATTCACGTCCCACTACTGGAGGAGCTTGTAGGAGGAGTTGGGCAGTCGGCTCAAATTCAGCACGGCGTACCACCCAAAGGCAGATGGACAGTCCGAGAGGACGATACAGATACTGGAGGATATGCTGAGGACCTGCGTACTGGACTTTGGTGGATCATGGGAGAGCCATCTGCATTTGGTAGAGTTTTTATACAACAACAGCTACCAAGCCAGCATCGGTATGTCTCCTTTCGAGGCACTTTATGGACGACGATACCGTACACCGCTCTTTTGGGACGATGTTGGGGACAGAGTTATGCTTGGGCCAGAGATGATCACGGATGCAGCAGAGAAGGTCGGGATGATCAGAGACAGGTTCAGAGTAGCTCAAGACAGGCAGAAACACTAGGCCGATGTAAAACCCCAAAATTTATACTATATATTTTTTTAAAATTTGTAAAGATTTAAAATTTGTATTGTACGTCGCGTAGTCGTATTGTACGTCGTGCGAAAATTTTTATTTTTTTTAATTGCTCGACGAGTGCGAATATGTGCGAGCGTACATATTTTTAGTAAAACATTTTTCTATTTTTATATAGTTCAAATATTATATATAATAATTATCTGCATGTTACTTAAAGTTTAATTTATGCAAATATTCCTTGCATATGAGATACATTAATTTAAATTTATATATATAATTCTATATCAAAATTTATTAATATTAATATTATTCAAAAAGATATTTAAAAATATTTATTATTTTTGAAATTATTATTATTGGTATTTTTAGAAAATATATTTTGAAGTTTTGTGGCAATTTAAATCTTTGATTGGATTTGATTTTTAATAGTTTAAAATTTAGGATAGCATTTATATTTAATTTGAGTCGATTACCTAGATTTAAATTAATTTAGATTGGATTTGAATTTATTGAATTAATTTAAATTATTAGATTGAATATTCTAATTGGGGTTTAAATATTCCTAGTTCTTATCCAATTGAAAATTTCTACATCCTATAAATAGGCAGGTACTCCTCCAATATTTTCTCCACAATATTTCTCCAAATTTCTACAACCCAAACCGTGCATCGTGTCGGTGTCCCCCTTCCCATCCACTAAAATTTTTCTTTTACAAATATATTTTTCACCTTCTTCGTGTACACATTTCGGACACATCTCCTCATCACCATCCGTGTCTCGCAGGACACACCCCCGACTCGATACAATCAAATTCCCAAATCAAGGCCGTGTCGGACACCCCGACATAATACTAACCCTAATCCTAATCCCTAACCCTAAATTTTCCCAGCCGCGTCTCCACCTGTTCCGTGGCCGCTAGCATGCCCCGACCACCACGTGGCCGCCATCATCTTCACCACGCCCCCTACCGACTGCAGCACATCGCTCGACACGACCCCTATCGCCGACCAGCGTCACCTCCCCTTCCCGTTGACCATAAACTCCCATACCGGCTCCCCCGGCCATCGCCTATAGCCACCATCAGCCCCGACACCACCCTGTCCATCCAATCATCACCGTCGTACACCACCGCCCGCACCTACGCCCGTCACCGCCACTACCAAACCACCCGCTACCACCAAAGCCCAAATAAAACCCCAATTAAAAAATAAAAATAAAACCACCACCAGCATCGCTTACCTCCGCCTAGCGCGACGGCGATCCGAGCCTCCTTCGCCTCCTCCATGGCCGGCCAGATCTGCCAGCCTCGTCGAGCTTGGCCGTCCCGACCTGCCTCGCCTCCGTGCATCGAGCACCGGTGAGTGGCCAAGTCGACCACCTTACCGTTTCCCGAGTCATCTTGAGCCGATCACGCCACCGACGAAGCCCTCGCCGAGACCCCCGGCCGCGTCGCCGAGAGCCCCCGACTTCCCGTGCCATGTTTTCCCTCCGCCTCTTCCTTCTTACTCCGTCTTCTCCGGCGCAGCACCACCGCACGCGCCCGGACGGCTCCGCCTCACTCCCAACTCCTTCCCCTTCCGCCCGGCCAAGCCAGCCCCCGAAACCCTTCTCTCCGACCGCGCCTCCCCAAACCCTCCGCCAAACCGATGCCGGAGCTCCGCGCCGTCGCCCCCTCGCCTACAACCTTCTCCGATCCAGCGCCTTCGACTCACCCCGGTGCCCCCTTTCACTTCCTCTGGCGTCGCGACCAGCGCCTGCAGCGCCGCCGGCGACCCACTTTCTCCGCCCCCCATTTTTCTTTTTTTTTAGCAAAAGTTTTTTTTATCATCCGTTGTCTCTCTCTCCCCCTCGGGAGAGAAGACAACGAATGTAACCCTTTCTTTTATTATTATTATTATTTTTTTTCATTTGTTTTTTTATTTGTAATTAGTAGACATTTATTATCAATTGTATTTTTAGTTTTTCTTTTTATATGGTAACCTAATTAGCATTACTAATGGTAGTAATCTATTTCTAAATTTTGGAAGATTTATAGAGCCCTAATATTAATATATTTGTAAAAGAAAAATATATTATTTGATTATTTTAGGGTACTTAGATATAAATTTTGACCCTAGAAATATAGTTTTCTCGGTTTCCTAATATTTTCAAATATATTTTTTTCTAAATTATTTTTACTAATAGTTTTCCATCTATAAATTCTTTTGTCAACTTTAAAGTATTTTAGCCTAAAAATGATTTTTTATATTTTCAAGTATTTATCCAAAATGACTTCGACTAAATAAAATATATTTTCAAGTATTTATATAAAATATTGTTACTGAGTAAACTATAGTTTTGACCTAAAACGATATACTGCTTATAAAATATTTTGGGATAATAAATTATAGTTTTCAAAGATTATAAGTAATTATATATATATATCTATCCAAATTTCCTTCGATTATCCTCATGACCATGACCAAGCCATTAATCCTATTTCATTCGTCAATCCTTTCCTTCCTCCCATTAACCCTAACTAAATCTGACCGTCCTGGACACGATGGAACAGCCCATACACTCGTCAGAGGACCTTTAAGTCGTTGTAACATCAAAGTCGCAGATCGTGCCACCTTGATCATCGCAGCACACCAGGCGTACTACCAGGCAAGACACCTTGCCATTTGCTGTCTATTTATTTTAGCTCATATTTTATGCATTATTTATTTTCTTTATGCAAAATAAACTGTGATACATGGCATAACCTGTTAGAACTTACTGTTCATTTATATTCCTGCTATGTATTATTTTTCTTACACATTAAACCTAGATTTAAGGGACCACCTTGTGTGTTGTATTTATTGGCCTTGACACATTGTAACATAAAGTTGTGTGTCACATGTAGAACACGGACATGTATGACTGGCTGGCCACCGGTGCGTATAAACCGTACGATAGGAATAACCGCTAATGGAGATCGCATGCTAGTTTTGACTTCGCGGTTATAGAGGTTTTGTGTTGTGGATACAACACAGTAGGCATTGGGCGGGGAGGACAATTCCTTAGCGTATGGGCTTCGATGCACTTCCTTTGTGACCCGGACTCTCCGCTGGAGATACGGGGTTGATGACCCATGATTACTGACGGCCACTGACGATTCTGCGGAACGTCATGCTCTTACTGATGGGGCCTCTGGTGCCCAAGGGGGACTATGCCGATCCTATTTAGCCAGGGCCCATGCGTAGGAAGGATTGTTCTTAACTACATATCACTTAGAACGGTAGGCTACCTTTATCCGTTAGGTACGAGTACTTTTGGTTTGGGTACTTGTATCTGACCATGGCTTGGAACAATAACTTGTCGTAAATTAGTTCATCACATCTTGTCCTTGTTTGGTTGTAGGTATGACTTACTACTTCGATGAGAAGGTATTGAACCTTGTTGGGGTCCGGATACCATATTGGATTCATAGCATGGAAAGATACGTCACCGTGAATTAGTTTACCATCTCCTGTCCTTGTTTGGTTGGGGGGATGGTACGCTCGTTCAGTAGGTGCATATTGGACCATGTTATAATTCGATTGACTTATTTATTTGAGCAATATTTATTCAGTTTATATGGCATGATATTATGTGTCTTGTTACGTCCCTCTGAGGACCTGGTTATCTCTCCAGGTGTGTGCTATTGTCTTTCGCAGGTGTTCTAGCTCTAGCCGTGTTCATCGCTATTTCTTCGAGGATGATTGCACTTGGATCGTCTTCGCTTCGCTCGCCAAATTTATTTCTTTTCTCATGTATTTTTCTCTTACTTGTTGGTAGTGGATTTGTCTCCACCCAACATATTATATCAAGACAATTCATTATCATTATATGATATCTTTTATTCATTTATTTTGTGTGGATGAGATTAGTTATGGTTCTACTGTATTTTACAGCTTACATATATTTGTTATACGGCTGGCATGTCTATGTTCCTAGTCCTACGTATTTTGGGACTGGGGTGTTACATGTTTTTGTGGTGGCCCATGCAGGTCAAGATAAATTGTTTGGTTACTTTACCGTACCAAGCAAGCCTGCGAATAGGATTAGAAGTCTAGGATCTCATCCACATGCTTGACCTCTTTTCTCGATTCTATATTTGAACTACCGTTCGACTCATCGATTGCATCTTGCTTGATTCCTTCTATCATTATTCTTATCTTTTCTTCGTGCTTGCTAGAGATTGACCCTACTAGCTAGATGTCCCAAACACCATTAGTTTAATCCTTTGAAGTTGGGTAGAATGCCTTATGACCTAGCAACCACTTTGTCCTTGCGACCTATCTTAGCAAGTCTACTTAGATTCTAGAATTTAGAAGACCTTAACCCATCTAGTCAACCAAGGACTTGGACAAGAAGATTATAGGACGACTGTATAGAGACCAACACAGGATATGACTTAGAATCATTCTGCCTTCTTTCAATCTTAATCTCTCGTGCCTATGTTTTTACCATCTTGACTAATGATGCTAATATAGCCTAGTTTTTGCGAGCTTATTCCTTTATCAAGCTTGTTCAAGACATATGTTATTTGGGTCGACCCACTTAACATATTGTCTAATCAGAACCGGTGCATGATGGTTTGATCAATCGAGTGCACTTTGGTTCGCCTTTTCAATCTACGTAAATGTGATATAGTTAAACTTACCCCTTGGAATCCCATCCATGACTACCTTGACGATTCTTTTGAAATCTATACGACCGCCTTTGAACCACGTATTCGTAATTGATAATGTCGTTATTGAACTCCTTAAATCGCTTTCGCCTTCACCGATTTTGGAAGGACGAAGGCACTTGTACTTGAAATTCCTCTAGCTGTCCTATCAATTATGACCATTACCACTCGATGTTGCTACATCTTCATCATAAACTCCTCGTCCTTCTTCTCGACCCTACTATGACCCTCATTCAATAATCTAGATCGCAACTTCTTACGACATGATTTTGTTGAGCCTTATAATTGATTGTTCTCCACCGATACCCCCTTGTGCCTTGTGAAACCCGTAATTTCAATTATTAATTATTAATTATTAATTTAGGAAATAGCATTTTTAGAAAAAATTACTAAAACTAGTAATTTTATAAAAACATTTAATTTTCTAATTTATTAATATTAGGTTAAAAATAATATTTTTCAAGAATATAAATTTTGGGATTTTTTGTTTGTCAGCCAGACCTAAATCCAATTGGAACCATAAAATATTTTATGGTCGGAAAATGTTTAAATTATATTTTTAACATAAAACATGGATTTTGTTTTGTCTTGACCCAGACCCGAACCCATTTACACATCCGAAACCCGTTTCGGAATTAATTTAGAAATTGAATTTGGTTTCGTATAAATCATAAGGTTAAATTATTTATAATATCTAATGTGTTTGGAACCTTTTTCATCCATTCATTTTCCTGTACATAGGAATGAATTATTTCATTACTACACATTCATTACTAAACAACATACTTTTATTACTTAAAGGAAAGGAAAATTCCCCTTTCCTAACTTGATGGCCGAGCAACCCTTTCTCCTTCCTCAGCGTGAACGGTCAGACCCCTCCGTTCCGATTTTTCGAACGGACGACCCTTCATCTCCGGTAACTTCCCATCCTCCTCTCTATAAAAGTCTCTCAAACCTCACAAACTCTCCCACCATCCCCATTTTTCCTCTTTCCCCAAACCCGTGCCCTAGTTTCTGGAACTCGAGACGGAGCTCCACCACCCGACGATCCGATCCCGCGCGGCCCTCCTCCCGGCCGACCCGAGCCCGGCGCCACCTTCCCCAGGCCGTGCCCTGTCCGGCGACTAGCCCCGCAGCCGCCTCCCGAGTTCCCGAGCCACCCCGTGCGGCTTTCCCCGCCGCCGGACCTGCGCCCCGACAGCGCCCCACACCGCGCATCGCCCTCCCCGGCCATGCCCGACTCTGCCCAGCGCGTCTCAGCGCCCCCCGACCCTGTCGGCCACCCTACGGTCGGCATCCGACCCCTGGCCCGTGCCCCTTCTGCGCCGTGCTCCCGCCGACCCCGGCAGCGTGCCCTGGTACCGGCACTCCCTGTGGCCGACCGACCAACACTGTTCCGGCCTTCCGCCGAGTTCAGAGTTCCTGACCCGCGTACCCGGCTCAGATCTGTGGTTTCCTACTGTCCGCGAGTGCTAAAACATTCCGAGTCTGAGGCATCACTTCGAATTCCTTCGATTTTGGTAACTTCTGGATAGTCTCATAGTTTCCTATTTTAGTCTGTGATGAAAACTGGTCCCCCGGTTCCTTCGGGAATTCGGATTTTTGGTTACGTTTCGATTACGTTACCATTTCCGAAGTTTCTCCGGAATATGTAGGCTGTTGGTTTGCTTTGTTGATCTTTATGATTTCGGAATTTTCGAAAACTTGTTGGATAGATCCTGAGACTTTTTGTAGAAAAGTTTGAAGCTTCTATTTTTTCGAAGTTCATTTCGGAAAAATTCTGGTATGATGTTTTAGGCTGTGGATATTATTTTCGGGTTTTTGGATATTATTTTTCTGTTTGAAAAATGGGTATCCCTGGTTTGGGATTTATTTTGCAGGAAAAATCGGCACGTTTTCCAGTTTTGGGTTATCCCGAAAATAGAGGGAATGCTGCCGAAATTTCTATAAAATTTGATTATATGATTTTAAAACAATTTTTCGGAAATGATATTATTTTAGGGCGACGACCTTATCGGTCAATGGGCCCCAGTGAAATGCAAACGCACCGGTCTGTCCGGACGTTGAGGCAGAGTAGCTGTAAGTGAAGATTGGACCAATTCTGAGACTCATTCTATTTTATTTTTAAATTAGAATTATTAGTTATTAGTATTATGTAATTTTTGTAGGTAAATTACCAGACTAACATTTTCTTTCTCTTATTTTAATTCATGGAAATGTAAGGGCATAAGCCTATTTATTTATTTTTGTAATTTGTAATAAGTAGGAATTAGCTGTGGATTTTCTGGGATTGTGAACGCGTAGAATTAATTAATATTAATATTAATTATTAGTTAGAAATTCATGATTTTCTCATTTAAAGAAAAGAAAAATATATTTATATGTATAATTATAAAATACTAATTTTTTTTTCCAATAAATTGATAAAAACAAGTTTTTCGAAATAAAATATAAATTTGGATTTCCTAAATTGTAACGCACTAGAAAAGCGTGTTTTGATTGTGTTGATTAATACAAGACTAAAAAAATTACTAGGAGACAAAATTTAGAGATTGTAACTAGATAATTCTAGAGTTGTGGTTTCTGAGACAAAATTTCCGGAATGTAGGACTTCAAAGAAGAGTGTGACTGTTCAAATTCCGAAGTACCAAACTCGTCCAACTTGAAAAATTTAAGGCAAGTACATTTATGTGGATTTACGATTATTTTAACAATCATTTCATTGCAAGTTTAAACCACTGTTATACACGAACTCTTTCGAGAGTACTGACCGTACTGTTGGGGACTGGGGGAGTAGAGTAGTGGATATGACCAAATCCAAAATTAGAATAACTGACTGTATTAGCTTTCCCCTCTTCACACGGGGACAAGCCATACCGTATCGCTAGGATACTACTGTAACCCAATCCGATCATATTCATTACCTATTCATATCACTGTACTGTATTTCAAAACTGTTTCATCTTCAAACTGTTTAAAAATGCATGATATTAATTGTCATTTTAATTGTTAAAATTGCATGAATTGTACTTTGCTCTTTTCCTGACTGGATAACCGTAGGTACTACTAATGACCTGGAGATGCTGATCAATAGCTATTATGATCCTGATTTGTACCCGGCGGTACTTCCACCTGAGGAGGATGTTGTGGCGTCTCCATAGATGCTACTTTAGTTTGAGAGTTTAGTTGTTCCTGTGTTATTTCAAGTTATGAATCCTTGTATCAAGAACAAGTTTTAAATTATCGTTTAAATAAATGTTGTGGCAAAAATTTAGTTTTAAATGTTGTTGATCACCTGCATATGGATTACAGCTTACTGCCATCGTCTCATTAACGGTGCAGGCTGGGCATGATCCGATTCGATCCAAGTATTTGGGGACCGGGTCGTGACATGTTTTTAGTGGTGGCCTATGCAGGTCCGATCAATCAACAACTTAGGAAAACCTAGGAAACATTTAGAACATTAGAACATTAATTTGCCACAACATAGGACCGAAATATATTATAATTAAATATTTTTGTTTGATTATAGATAGGCTACCTTGCTTATGTTTATATCCTAAACCTTCCAAAGAATGGCCACTGACAAAACCAACCCTGCTGGCGATGGGATGTCAACACCTGATCAAACCCCACCGCCTCAACCAAGTCCGGGTTTTACACCCCATCCATTGAATGCACCTCGTGGGTTGTTTGCTGCTTCAACGATGGACCCATCATCTTCCCAGACGGAGATGCAACCCCCTGTGGTTTCGCCCACTCCAGCTGCCCCACCGGTGCCTGTGGACCCCACTGACCTCATAGGTATGCTAAGAGGAGTGCTAGAAGCCCAGAGAACTCAAGCTGAAGCTCATCGCGAGCAGACGGCCATTATGAGAGAAGGCATGGAGAATGCCCATAGCGTGGCAATGGCTGCATTGGAAAGAGGAGAAGCAGCTCATCAGGAACCAAGGCCTACCAAGGTAAACATAAATTTAAGGATTAATTTATGTAATATTGTGGCTATTTAATTAATGGGAATCATATTGCCAAGGTGGGCGATATTGAGAGTTTCAAGAAGCAGAACCCTCGACCCTTCAAGGGAACCGAGGGAATTGTCTATGCTGATGAATGGCTCGATAATATGGAGCGTCTTCTAAGCGTTGCTCGGCTTCCAGAAGATCTCAAGGCTGAAGCAGTGGGACTCCAACTGCAAAATGTAGCAAGCACCTGGTATCGGAATGAACCCCGACTCCAGGATAGGCAGGTTGACTGGGACACCTTCAAGAGGTTGTTCAAGAGAAAGTTCTTCCCAACTTCAGAGTTGCGGGAGATGGAGCGACAATTCCAGAACCTGAAGCAGGGCAATATGACTGTGGGAGAATATGCTGCTGAATTCGGCCAGCTCAGTCGATTTGCCAAGAATCTGGTAGCTGATCCTGACGATCGTGCTGAAAGGTTCAGATATGGACTAAGAGAAGAGATCCGTACCCATGTGATCTCAGGCGGTGCTAAGACTTATGAGAAGATCCTGGAGCGAGCTCAAGACATAGAGAAGAGCCAACCTGCCCGTTCGAAGAGAGATTATCCTGAAACTAACAACTTCCAGGGTAATCAGAAGAAGCCCAACAACAACAACAGCAACAACAACAACAGTCCTCCCTACCAGCAGGCGAGGAACAATGACAAGGCGCCTCATAGGCAGATTTCCATCTGCAATTTTTGTAAGAGACCGGAACATCTGGCAAACATCTGCAGGAAGAGGCTAGGGCACTGCCTAGTCTGTGGGTCTTCCACCCATCAAGTGAGGGACTGCCCTTTGTCGACTAACCGGACTGGAGCAACTCCGCAAAAAGGACCTCTGCCCACTCAGCAACAACAGTTTGGGCAACATCAACAGAAGACGGGGCGAGCTTTTGTCCTGACAGCAGTGGAACCAGAGCCAGCTCAGGAACCTGTAGCGGATGTCATATCAGGTTCTATCTATGTGCATTCCTACCCTGCCTTAGCATTATTTGATTCGGGAGCATCACATAGTTTCATAGCCACCAAATTCATATCTGCACACCATATAGTTACTGGCTTTAGCAAGAAAATCTGTAGAGTTATGACTGGAGGAGGACCTCTACCTATCACTGAGATCTGTGAATGCCCTATCACCATAGCTGGCCATAACTTTATAGCACCTTTGCTTGTCATGCCCTTACCTAACTATGATATAGTCCTAGGGATGGACTGGTTAAGTAAGCAGCATGCGCTGATAGACTGTCATCGAGGATATGTAGTCTTCAGTCCACCTGGAGAACCGGAGTTTGAAATCTCTCAAACTCCGAAGAAGATGGAATGTGTTACCTATACCTCTATCACTGAAGAGTCCAGACCTCCGCACCCTATTATAGCAGAATTTATGGATGTTTTCCCTGATAGTCTTCCCGGGTTACCCCCAGACCGAGACATAGAGTTCACCATTGACCTAGTCCCCGGTTCTTCTCCTATTTCTAAAGGATACTACAGAGTCAACCCGAAGGAGGCTAAGGAGATGAAGGATCAGATCAATGAACTGAAGGCTCTGGGATTCATTCGAGACGGAGCTTCACCCTGGGGAGCACCAGTCTTGTTTGTGCCCAAGAAGGATGGAACTGTGAGGATGTGCATCGACTACCGGGCGCTGAACAATATCACAATCAAGAACAAGTACCCTTTACCCCGAATCGATGATCTGTTTGACCAACTCAGTAGAGCCAAGGTGTTCTCGAAGATTGATCTCAGATCTGGCTATCATCAGATCAAGGTCAGGAAGGAGGACATTCCCAAGACGGCATTCAATACCAAGTATGGGCAGTTTGAATTCTTGGTCATGCCGTTTGGACTGACAAATGCTCCTGCGGTGTTCATGAACCTTATGAACAAGGTTTTCTATGAATACTTAGATCAATTTGTTGTTGTCTTCATTGATGACATTTTGATCTATTCGAAGACTGAAGAGGAGCATGAGGAGCATCTCAGGAAAGTTCTGGAAACTTTGAGGAAAGAGAAGTTATATGGTAAGCTATCCAAATGTGAATTCTTTCTAGACAAGGTGGATTTTCTTGGCCATGTTGTCACAGGAGAAAGAATTTCGGTGGATCCTAAGAAGATAGCTGCTGTGGAGAAGTGGTCTACCCCAAGCTCAGTTGCTGAAATCAGGAGTTTCTTGGGTTTGGCGGGATACTACCGGAAGTTCGTAAAGGACTTTGCTAGAATTGCTGAACCAATGACGAAGCTGACTCGGAAGAATGAAGAGTTTATCTGGACGGAAGATTGCCAGACTGCATTTGACGAGCTGAAGAAGAGGCTTACCACTGCACCAATCCTTGCGCTACCCGCAGGATCCGGTGGTTTCACAATCTACAGTGATGCCTCTGGAAAAGGACTGGGATGTGTTCTTCAACAGAATGGGAAAGTGATTGCTAGGCAATTACGGAACCATGAGAAGAATTATCCCACACATGACCTGGAGCTGGCGGCAGTTATCTTTGCGTTGAAGCTATGGAAGCACTATCTGTATGGAGAGAGAGTGGAGATATACACAGACCACAAAAGTTTGAAGTATGTTTTCACTCAGAAAGAGTTGAACATGAGGCAAAGAAGATGGTTGGAGCTAATGAAGGACTTTGACATCGACCTGCAGTACCACCCGGGTAAGGCTAATATGGTCGCTGATGCACTTAGTCGATACCCAGTGGCGATGTTCTTGACCAAGGAACGACATCTACTAGAGGACATCGAGAAGCTTGGATTAGAGATCATATTGCCTGGAGATAGAAGGATGGAGCTGGATGCTGATTCAGTACTGATGAAGTTGCAAGTGAGCTCGTATATGATGGACAAGATCAAGGAGACTCAGTTTCAAGACGAGGCACTTTGCAAACTGAGAGACCAAGTGTTGGCGGGAACACTTGAGGGTTTCTCAATTGCCAGCGATGGAGCTTTGAAGAATGGTACGAGGCTTTGTGTACCATCTGGCGAACTGAAGAACGAGCTAATGAAGGAAGCGCACCAGTCGCAGTATTCTATACATCCTGGAGCTAATAAGATGTATCGGGATATGCGCACTATTGTTTGGTGGTATGAAATGAAGAATGATGTGTCCAGATTTGTGGCGAGATGTTTGATCTGTCAGCAAGTGAAGGCCAGTAGACAGAGACCCGCAGGACTTCTACAACCGCTGGACATTCCGGAGTGGAAGTGGGAGCACATCACAATGGATTTTGTGTCAGGTTTGCCTCGTTCCCAAGGAGGGAAGGATGCCATCTGGGTTATAGTGGACCGACTGACCAAGTCAGCTCACTTTATTCCCTTTAAGGTTGGTTTATCCACCGAAAAGTTGGCGGCACTATACATGCGACACATCTACCGGATTCATGGAGTACCGGTAAGCATTGTATCTGACCGAGACACTCGTTTTACCTCTCACTTTTGGAAAAGTTTGCATGACAGCCTGGGGATACAGTTGAAGTTCAACACTGCCTATCACCCCCAGACAGATGGTCAATCAGAGAGGACGATTCAGACACTGGAGGATATGCTGAGATCGTGTGTCTTGGAGTTCAGAGGATCGTGGGAAGACCATTTGTACTTGGTAGAGTTTTCTTATAATAACAGCTACCAAGCCAGCATTGGTATGACCCCATTTGAGGCTCTGTATAGATGTCGTTGCTGTACACCATTGGCATGGGACGACGTAGGAGAAAGAGTACTGCTGGGCCCAGAGATGGTGACCGACGCAGCAGAAAAGGTGAAGATAATTAGAGACAAGCTCAGAATTGCCCAAGACAGACAGAAGCATTGGGCAGATAGCAATTGTCGACCACTGCAGTTTGAAGAAGGAGATAAAGTCTTTGTGAAGATTTCTCCTACCAGAGGTACAATCAGATTTGGCAGAGCTGGGAAGCTGAGTCCTAGGTATATTGGACCATTTGAAGTACTGAGCCGGATTGGAGAAGTGGCGTATAGGTTAGCTCTACCAGCTAATCTTGTGGGCGTACACAACGTCTTTTACGTCTCACAACTCAGAGGCTACGTCCCTGATGAGAATCACATCTTAGACCACTCAGAGCTGGAGATTGGACCGAGCCTCACTATGCCTGAGAAGCCAGTGGCGATTTTAGATAGAGGTAAGAAGAGGACCAGGACTTCAGTGACTCCGATAGTTCGGGGTATGTGGAGGCACGATTCCCCAGGCGAGTCTACCTGGGAGCGAGAAGATGAGATACGGGAGAAATACCCGTATTTATTTGAGGCCTGAGGTATATTCCTAACTTTATCTCTTTAAATTTCGAGGACGAAATTTCTTAAGGAGGGAAGGTTGTGAAACCCGTAATTTCAATTATTAATTATTAATTGTTAATTTAGGAAATAGCATTTTTAGAAAAAATTACTAAAACTAGTAATTTTATAAAAACATTTAATTTTCTAATTTATTAATATTAGGTTAAAAATAATATTTTTCAAGAATATAAATTTTGGGATTTTTTGTTTGTCAGCCAGACCTAAATCCAATTGGAACCATAAAATATTTTATGGTCGGAAAATGTTTAAATTATATTTTTAAAATAAAACATGGATTTTGTTTTGTCTTGACCCAGACCCGAACCCGTTTACACATCCGAAACCCGTTTCGGAATTAATTTAGAAATTGAATTTGGTTTCGTATAAATCATAAAGTTAAATTATTTATAATAACTAATGTGTTTGGAACCTTTTTCATCCATTCATTTTCCTGTACATAGGAATGAATTATTTCATTATTACACATTCATTACTAAACAGCATACTTTTATTACTTAAAGGAAAGGAAAATTCCCCTTTCCTAACTTGATGGCCGAGCAACCCTTTCTCCTTCCTCAGCGTGAACGGTCAGACCCCTCCGTTCCGATTTTCCGAACGGACGATCCTTCATCTCCGGTAACTTCCCATCCTCCTCTCTATAAAAGTCTCTCCAACCTCACAAACTCTTCCACCATCCCCATTTTTCCTCTTTCCCCAAACCCGTGCCCTAGTTTCTGGAACTCGAGACGGAGCTCCACCACCCGACGATCCGATCCCGCGCGGCCCTCCTCCCGGCCGACCCGAGCCCGGCGCCAACTTCCCCAGGCCGCGCCCTGTCCGGCGACTAGCCCCGCAGCCGCCTCCCGAGTTCCCGAGCCACCCCGCGCGGCTTTCCCCGCCGCCGGACCCGCGCTCCGACAGCGCCCCACACCGCGCAGCGCCCTCCCCGGCCACGTCCGACTCCGCCCAGCGCGTCCCGGCGCGCCCCGACCCTGTCGGCCACCCTACGGTCGGCATCCGACCCCTGGCCCGTGCCCCTTCTGCGCCGCGCTCCCGCCGACCCCGGCAGCGTGCCCTAGTTCCGGCACTCCCTGTGGCCGACCGACCAACACTGTTCCGGCCTTCCGCCGAGTTCAGAGTTCCTGACCCGCGTACCCGGCTCAGATCTGTGGTTTCCTACTGTCCGCGAGTGCTGGAACGTTCCGAGTCCGAGGCATCACTTCGGATTCCTTCGATTTTGGTAACTTCTGGATAGTCTCATAGTTTCCTATTTTAGTCTGTGATGAAAACTGGTCCCCCGGTTCCTTCGGGAATTCGGATTTTTGGTTACGTTTCGATTACGTTACCATTTCCGAAGTTTCTCCGGAATATGTAGGCTGTTGGTTTGCTTTGTTGATCTTTATGATTTCGGAATTTTTGAAAACTTGTTGGATAGATCCTGAGACTTTTTGTAGAAAAGTTTGAAGCTTCTATTTTTCCGAAGTTCATTTCGGAAAAATTCTGGTATGATGTTTTAGGCTGTGGATATTATTTTCGGGTTTTTGGATATTATTTTCTGTTTGAAAAATGGGTATCCCTGGTTTGGGATTTATTTTGCAGGAAAAATCGGCGCGTTTTCCAGTTTTGGGTTATCCCGAAAATAGAGGGAATGCTGTCGAAATTTTTATAAAATTTGATTATATGATTTTAAAACAATTTTTCGGAAATGATATTATTTTAGGGCGACGACCTTATCGGTCAATGGGCCCCAGTGAAATGCAAACGCACCGGTCTGTCCGGACGTTGAGGCAGAGTAGCTGTAAGTGAAGATTGGACCAGTTCTGAGACTCATTCTATTTTATTTTTAAATTAGAATTATTAGTTATTAGTATTATGTAATTTTTGTAGGTAAATTACCAGACTAACATTTTCTTTCTCTTATTTTAATTTATGGAAATGTAAGGGCATAAGCCTATTTATTTATTTTTGTAATTTGTAATAAGTAGGAATTAGTTGTGGATTTTCTGGGATTGTGAACGCGTAGAATTAATTAATATTAATATTAATTATTAGTTAGAAATTCATGATTTTCTCATTTAAAGAAAAGAAAAATATATTTATATGTATAATTATAAAATACTAATTTTTTTCCAATAAATTGATAAAAACAAGTTTTCCGGAATAAAATATAAATTTGGATTTCCTAAATTGTAACGCACTAGAAAAGCGTGTTTTGATTGTGTTGATTAATACAAGACTAAAAAAATTACTAGGAGACAAAATTTAGAGATTGTAACTAGATAATTCTAGAGTTGTGGTTTCTGAGACAAAATTTCCGGAATGTAGGACTTCAAAGAAGAGTGTGACTGTTCAAATTCCGAAGTACCAAACTCGTCCAACTTGAGAAATTTAAGGCAAGTACATTTATGTGGATTTACGATTATTTTAACAATCATTTTATTGTAAGTTTAAACCACTGTTATACACGAACTCTTTCGAGAGTACTGACCGTACTGTTGGGGACTGGGGGAGTAGAGTAGTGGATATGACCAAATCCAAAATTAGAATAACTGACTGTATTAGCTTTCCCCTCTTCACACGGGGACAAGCCATACCGTATTGCTAGGATACTACTGTAACCCAATCCGGTCATATTTATTACCTATTCATATCACTGTACTGTATTTCAAAACTGTTTCATCTTCAAACTGTTTAAAAATGCATGATATTAATTGTCATTTTAATTGTTAAAATTGCATGAATTGTACTTTGCTCTTTTCCTGACTGGATAACCGTAGGTACTACTGATGACCTGGAGATGCTGATCAATAGCTATTATGATCCTAATTTGTACCCGGCGGTACTTCCACCTGAGGAGGATGTTGTGGCGTCTCCATAGATGCTACTT
The DNA here is from genome assembly GCA_029216955.1 of Iris pallida. Lineage (NCBI taxonomy): Eukaryota > Viridiplantae > Streptophyta > Magnoliopsida > Asparagales > Iridaceae > Iris > Iris pallida. The sequence goes on from JANAVB010037818.1 coordinate 170,061, forward strand.
TAGTTTGAGAGTTTAGTTGTTCCTGTGTTATTTCAAGTTATGAATCCTTGTATCAAGAACAAGTTTTAAATTATCGTTTAAATAAATGTTGTGGCAAAAATTTAGTTTCAAATGTTGTTGATCACCTGCATATGGATTACAGCTTACTGCCGCCGTCTCATTAACGGTGCAGGCTGGGCATGATCCGATTCGACCCAAGTATTTGGGGACCGGGTCGTGACATGCCTTCTCACCCCTACTAATTCTTAATTTCGAGGACGAAATTCTTTTAAGTTGGGTAGGATGTAAAACTCCTAAATTTCTACTATATTTTTTTTTAAAATTTGTACGGATTTAAAATTTGTATTGTACGTCGCGTAGTCGTATTGTACGTCGTACGAAAAATTTCATTTTTTTTAATTGCTCGACGAGTGCGAATATGTACGAGCGTATATATTTTTAGAAAACATTTTTCTATTTTTATATAGTTCAAATATTATATATAATAATTATCTGTATGTTACTTAAAGTTTATTTTATGCAAGTATTCCTTGCACATGAGATACATTAATTTAAATTTATATATATAATTCTATTTCAAAATTTATTAATATTAATATTATTCAAAAAGATATTTAAAAATATTTATTATTTTCAAAATTATTATTATTGGTATTTTTAGAAAATATATTTTGAAGTTTTGTGGCAATTTAAATCTTTGATTGGATTTAATTTTTAATAGTTTAAAATTTAGGATAGTATTTATATTTAATTTGAGTTGATTACCTAGATTTAAATTAATTTGGATTGGATTTGAATTTATTGAATTAATTTAAATTATTAGATTGAATATTCTAATTGGGGTTTAAATATTCCAAGTTCTTATCCAATTGGGAATTCCCACATCCTATAAATAGGCAGGTACTCCTCCAATATTTTCTCCACAATATTTTTCCAAATTTCCACAACCCAAACCGTGCGTCGTGTCGGTGTCCCCCTTCCCATCCACTAAAATTTTTTTTTACAAATATATTTTTCACCTTTTTCGTGTCCACATTTCGGACACATCTCCTCATCACCATCCGTGTCTCGCAGGACACACCCCCGACTCGATACAATCAAATTCCCAAATCCAGCCCGTGTCGGATACTCCGACATAATACTAACCCTAATCCTAATCCCTAACCCTAAATTTTCCCGGCCGCACCTCCACCTGTTCCGTGGCCGCCAGCATGCCCCGACCACCACGTGGCTACCATCATCTTCACCACCCCCCTACCGACTGCAGCACATCGCTCGACACGACCCCTGTCGCCGACCAGCGTCACCTCCCCTTCCCGTTGACCATAAACTCCCATACCGGCTCCTCCGGCCATCGCCTATAGCCACCATCAGCCCCGACACCACCCTGTCCACCCAATCATCACCGCCGTACACTACCGCCCGCACCTACGGCCGTCACCGCCACTACCAAACCACCCGCCACCACCAAAGCCCAAAGAAAACCCCAATTAAAAAAATAAAAGTAAAACCACCACCAGCATCGCTTACCTCCGCCTAGCGCGGCGACGATCCGAGCCTCCTCCGCCTCCTCCATGGCCGGCCAGATCTGCCAGCCTCGTCGAGCTTGGCCGTCCCGACCTGTCTCGCCTACGTGCATCGAGCGCCGGTGAGTGGCCAAGTCGACCACCTTGCCGTTTCCCGAGTCGTCTTGAGCCGATCACGCCACCGACGAAGCCCTCGCCGAGACCCCCGGCCGCGTCGTCGAGAGCCCCCGACTTTCCATGCCACATTTTCCCTCCGCCTCTTCCTTCTTACTCCGCGTCCTCCGGCGCAGCGCCACCGCACGTGCCCGGACGTCTCTGCCTCACTCCCAACTCCTTTCCCTTCCGCCCGGCCAAGCCAGCCCCCGAAACCCTTCTCTTCGACCGCGCCTCTCCAAACCCTCCGCCAAACCGATGCCGGAGCTCCGCGCCGCCGCCCCCTCGCCTACAACCCTCTCCGATCCAGTGCCTTCGACTCACCCCGGCGCCGCTTTTACTTCCTCCGGCGTCGCGACTAGCGCCTGCAGCGCCGCCGGCGACCCACTTTCTCCGCCCCCCCTTTTTCTTTTCTTTTTTTCAGTAAAAGTTTTTTTTTATCATCCGTTGTCTCTCTCTCCCTCGGGAGAGAAGACAACGAATGTAACCCTTTCTTTTGTTATTATTATTATTATTATTATTATTATTTTTCATTTGTTTTTTATTTTATTTGTAATTAGTAGACATTTATTATCAATTGTATTTTTAGTTTTTCTTTTTATATAGTAACCTAATTAGCATTACTAATGGTAGTAATCTATTTCTAAATGGAAGATTTATAGAGCCCTAATATTAATATATTTGTAAAAGAAAAATATATTATTTGATTATTTTAGGGTACTTAGATATAAATTTTGACCCTAGAAATATAGTTTTCTCGGTTTCCTAATATTTTCAAATATATTTTTTTCTAAATTATTTTTACTAATAATTTTCCATCTATAAATTCTTTTGTCAACTTTAAAGTATTTTAGCCTAAAAACGATTTTTTACATTTTCAAGTATTTATCCAAAATGACTTGGACTAAATAAAATATATTTTCAAGTATTTATATAAAATATTGTTACTGAGTAAACTATAGTTTTGACCTAAAACGATATACTACTTATAAAATATTTTGGGATAATAAATTATAGTTTTCAAAGATTATAAGTAATTATATATATATATATATATATATATATATATATATATATATATATATATATATATATATATATATATCCAAATTTCCTTCGATTATCCTCATGACCATGACCAAGCCATTAATCCTATTTCCTTCGTCAATCCTTTCCTTCCTCCCATTAACCCTAACTAAATCTGACCGTCCTGGACACGATGGAACAGTCCATGCACTCGTCAGAGGACTTTTGAGTCGTTGTAACATCAAAGTCGCAGATCATGCCATCTTGATCATCGCAGCACACCAGGTGTACTACCAGGCAAGACACCTTGCCATTTGCTGTCTATTTATTTTAGCTCATATTTCATGCATTATTTATTTTATTTATGCAAAATAAACTGTGATACATGGCATAACCTGTTAGAACTTACTGTTCATTTATATTCCTGCTATGTATTATTTTTCTTACACATTAAACCTAGATTTAAGGGACCACCTTGTGTGTTGCATTCATTGGCCTTGACACGTTGTAACACGAAGTTGAGTGTCGCATGTAGAACACGGACATGCGTGACTAGCTGGCCACCGGTGCGTATAAATCGTGCGATAGGAATAACCGCTAATAGAGATCGCATGCTAGTTTTGACTTAGCGGTTATAGAGGTTTTGTGTTATGGATACAACACAGTAGGCATTAGGCGGGGAGGACAATTCCTTAGCGTATGGGCTTCGATGCACGTCCCTTGTGACCCGGACTCTCCGCTGGAGATACGGGATTGATGACCCATGATTACTGACGGCCACTGACGATTCTGCGGAACGTCATGCTCTTACTGATGGGGCCTTTGGTGCCCAAGGGGGACTATGCCGATCCTATTTAGCCAGGGCCCATACGTAGGAAGGATTTTTCTTAACTACATATCACTTAGAATGGTAGGCTACCTTTATCCGTTAGGTACGAGTACTTTTGGTTTGGGTACTTGTATCTGATCGTGGCTTGGAACAATAACTTGTCGCGGATTAGTTCGTCACATCTTGTCCTTGTTTGGTTGTAGTTGTGACTTACTACTTCGATGAGAAGGTATTGAACCTTGTTGGGGTCCGGATACCATATTGGATTCATAGCATGGAAAGATACGTCACCGTGAATTAGTTTACCATCTCCTGTCCTTGTTTGGTTGGGGGGATGGTACGTTCGTTCAGTAGGTGCGTATTGGACCATGTTATAATTTGATTGACTTATTTATTTGAGCAATATTTATTCAGTTTATATGGCATGATATTATGTGTCTTGTTACGTCCCTCCAAGGACCTGGTTATCTCTCCAGGTGTGTGCTATTGTCTTTCGCAGGTGTTCTAGCTCTAGCCGTGTTCATCGCTATTTCTTCGAAGATGATTACACTTGGATTGTCTTCGCTTCGCTCACCAAATTTATTTCTTTTCTCATGTATTTTTCTCTTACTTGTTGGTAGTGGATTTGTCTCCGCCCAACATATTGTATCAAGACAATTCATTATCATTATATGATATCTTTTATTTATTTATTTCGTGTGGATGAGATTAGTTATGGTTCTACTGTATTTTACAGCTTACGTATATTTATTATACGGCTGGCATGTCTACGTTCCTAGTCCTACGTATTTTGGGACTGGGACATTACAGCCGATGCTAGTCGCAGGCCGATAGAGTTTGCTGACGGTGATATGGTGCTAGTGAAGATATCACCTACTAGAGGGACGATCCGGTTCTGACGAGGAGGAAAGTTGAGCCCCAGATACATCGGGCCGTTCGAGATACTTGGCAGGATTGGAGAGGTAGCTTATAGGGTTGCACTTCCACCCAACCTAGCAGGAATTCACGATGTCTTTCACGTATCTCAGCTGAGGAGATATGTTCCAGACCCCAGTCATGTGCTAGATCATTCAGAGTTGGAGATCGGACCGTTCCTTGCAGTTTCTGAGCAGCCAGTGGAGATATTAGACTGGAGGAAGAAGAGGCTGAGGAACAAGGTTATACCCTTAGTACGAGTAGCTTGGAGCCATCACTCTCCTGGTGAATCTACTTGGAAGAGGGAGTCGGACATGAGGGAGAGATACCCTTACCTGTTCGACCCAATCGCTGCGAGGGAACCACCCGTTCCCGCTTGATACCTTAGAGGTTAGTTTCGATCGTAGCCTTAGTCATTTGTTGCATTGCTTGCTATGTTAGAAAATTGTAGGGTCTTCAATCCTTGTGAATTTTGAGGACAAAATTTTTCAAGGAGGGAAGACTTATCATCCCCTGTTTTTCAAATTTAATTTAATTAGTGTTAATTAATTTCTAATGACATATTTAGCCTTAAAATAATTTAATATGATTTTAGGAATTTTTTGACAATTTTTTAAAATGATTTTTAAATGAGTTTTAATAACTAAAATACCATTTTGCAATTTATTAAAATGTTTTAATATAGTTTTGTAATTAATTAAAATGTTTTAATAGCAGTTTATAAATACTTAAATTGTTTCAGTGGTAGTTTGTAATTAACTAATTGTTTTAAGTGCGGGATGCAATTTTTATTTGCATTTAGTCATAGTTAGGGTCCTATTTGCAAATACCTAAAATCCTAGGGACCTAACTGAAAAACCTATTCCTACCCACCCCCGACGACCTGGCTAGCTGCCGACGACCGGCCAGCTGCCCCCCCCCGCCATTTTCGGCCGACCTAGACCCTAATACCGACCTAAAACCCCTATAAAACGACTCCCTCACTTTCCTCGACCCACCACCACCACCACCACGACCCAGCTCCGCCCACTTCCTTCCCTATTTAGCCTCACCGTAACCCTAGCTCCGACGAACCCCCGTCCAGCCTCCACAGTAGTCGCCGTCGTCTTCAACCACCACCTATCGATTCGCCACGACGAGCTGCGCCTAGTGCCACCCGAGCGCCACCGCCCCGACGCATCCTCCGCCCAGTCGCCGCCCCAATAGCCCGCTCGACTTGGACACGTACGTGTCTTCTGGCCTCTCGTGTCCTATTGTGTCTCGTTTTCACTTATGGGACTCGCCAACACACGACGACTCTAGTGGTAAGTGTGGACACGGCAAACTCGTGTCGTGCGTGTCGTAAATGACCCAGACACTTGGACTCGACTGTACTTCATGTCCTTAACTTTCAGGACACGAAGAAATGTTATCGGGTTATAACTCGTTAACTTAAAGCCAAAATATAATTAAGTTAAACCATTTCCTAACAGCGAGCCCGAGTTGGCCTACTGGTCAGCGCGCGCGAATTTAAACCCCCCCCGCTCAATGACCCGAGTTCGAGCTCTAAGCTCTGTTATGTTTTATTTTTATTTTCTTTTTCTTTTCTTTTCTTTTGTTTTAATTATATATATATATATATATTTATTATATATATATAATATATATATATATATATATATATATATATATATATATATATATATATATATATATATATATATATGTATATGTGTATGTATATATATACTATTATATATATTATACTTACTGTTATTATGTATATTTACTGTTATATATATATATATATATATATATATATATATATATATATATATATATTTTTATATATATATATATATATATATATATATATATATATATATATATATATATATATATATATATATATATATATATATATATTATGTATATACGTATATGTATATGTTATATACATATATGTATATGTTATATATATTTTCCTTATATATATATATATATATATATATATATATATATATATATATATATATATATATATATATATATATGTGTGTGTGTGTGTGTGTGTGTGTGTGTGTTATATGTATATGTATGTATACATAACTATTTAGCCTCTATAATTTACGTAATATTGTACATATATTATACTTTAATATATGTAAATATACTTGTCATATTTATATGACTACTATGTATAATTTTACATTGTTAAAATATTAGTATTTATTATGTACTTTTACCTCTTTGTATTTTTGTGTATTTTAAGTACTGCAACCATTTGGTGTCCAAGCCTAGCATGAATTTTTGGGCTCAAATGTGTTTTCACACATTCAAGACCTGTACAAGTCATATTGGACTTGATTCATGGCCTTGGGTCCTGTATTTGAACTCTGGTTCAAATTATGTACATGGACAAAATACGCAGATAATTAATTATTTAATTTCAGATTATGTACAATGCTGTTTTTGAATTTCTAAAAATACTTTAATTGCAGTTAAAATTCTAAAAAAATAGTATTTAGATACTATATTAATTTAGCTAATTTTGCATAATTTTTACAGTATTTAATTTATAGTTTTGCCACTGTTTTGACATATGAAACCAGAACTCACTTTCTGTGTACTTATGAAAACTGATTTTTATAAAATACATGTATTGGTTGATAAATTCCAGAAAAATTATAATAAATTTCTATAATTAACAGGGATCATTTTGGTATTTTATTTTATGTAAAATTGAGCTTTTTGCCTATCTCAAAAATTGTTGGAACACAATGTACAGTTGATTTATTTATTGAATAGTTACGACTTTTAATGTTTTGTGTTAATTTGAGTTTTAGTCGTATTGAACCTCACCCCGCACTAGTGTAAAGTCCCTAGAAAGTTAGTTATAGTATTGTGTCACCCCATATTGGTCTCCTAAAGTCACCATTTGGCTAGGTGTCCAATCAGGAAGTCGTGTTGCACCACCAAGTATCGTAGTGTTTAACTTAGTATAAAAACTAAGTTTATGTATTTATTTCTACAGTGACGAGTCACCAGGCATATATAGCATTTTTATCACTACTTTGCTTTGCTAGAGGTAAGTACTTTCTACAAACTTTACATACTGTTACAACAATGAACTGCAAATCCAACAATGTTAAATACTGATCCTTGGGGTAGCAAGTTAAATCTTCACATGTTGTACTTTCAGTCACTACCATGCTTAGACCAGTCTTTATGTATCTCTCACATGATTAGAATATGGGTTATAGGAAAATTGTTAGTAGTGTACGTGATCATGCCCCCCTTCTCCGTATGTATGTACCGAGCAAGGTTGACATTTTTTATGTATACCTTGTCGTAGGCTTTATCTCAAAGCGGATTTGTACGTATGTACATCTATCGCCTTATCACTTGTACGGAAGTACATTTCATTATGTGCCCCTGCACATTATACACCTATTGACGATTACGTACCTGCTACAGTTTAAACATTACATATACATCTGTCTATTTGACATATGTGTCCTTGCCATGATAGATTATGAGATGCCATGTTTCCAGTTTATTCCTCTTATGTTCATTTCATGTTTCGTATATTAGTTTGCTAGAATTAGTACTTGCTCCCATCCTGACAGGATAACGTTATAGGTATTCTTACTAAGGAGGAGTTGCTCTGTGACTCATATTATGGAGTTACTGTCGAGGACCAAGCTTTGCCTTACGAGGATGTACCTGCAGGGAAACTCGCCTAGTGTAGTGCCCCTAAATTTGTGATACGTATTTTATACGTGTTCGTATTTCTGACCTGTATTTCTTATTTTCTTTGATTAGTTAGTTATGATTTATTTCATATTTAGCATTGTGGATTAATTGTTATTTATCGTTCATGGATTAATTATGATTAATGGAGCTTGGTTTATTGAGTATTTCATTACATGGTTCCTCATGGCATTGCATTGGCTTGGTTTGGTTCGGTTTAGTGGGTTTGGCTTGGTTGGGTTTTATGTGAACCAAACCACTCCCACCTACCACCACTCCCACCATAAATATCCATCTCTCTCTCTCTTCCATTATTATTCATTACTCTTCTTCTCCACCATTACTTCTTCACCTACCCGGAGAGAGAGAGAGAGGGGTCTAGGCAAGTGCAACTTGCTTCATGGAGGAACTCCAATTTTATTGCTTTATTCTCTTCCATACAGCATTCTAACTTACTTTAGAACTTGGCATTTTCACTTTCCATGGCTAGATTCTTGTAGATCTAAGTTTACATTATTTTCGGATTTCTTGGGTTTTGATCTACTTAATCTTGTTATTTCTAAGTTTTGATGGTTCCATGTTGTTGAGAATTTTATTCTGCCCCATTTTGACCTATGGAAGTTTGGATTTGGACTATAGATAAAAGATTCATGGAGCTTGGGAGCCATGGCTTGAAGGGTTCTTCTTCTCGGAAGGATGGAGAAGAAGAACAGTTCATAGCCGACTGGACTTAGTCGCATAGCTTTATGCAGCAAGTTTTATTCCTGACCGCATAAGCCTTGCTGAGTTACTTGGCCGCATGGCTTACGCCGCAGGAACTCAATTCTCCTAGCCGCATGAAGATTTAATCCTAGCCGCATGAGGCCCAGTCCTAACTGAGCCGCATGGGCTTCTGAGTCCGGGCCGCATGACCCAATTTATTCTAGCCGCATGCGCCCTCTTACCTATGCAGCCGCATATGTGCCCGCCATACTTAACCGCATGACCCGGATTCGTTCGAGCCGCATAGGCTCCACTGCTCCTTCAGCCGCTTATGCATTCATTACCCCTGAGCCGCATAAGCATTTCCCCTGCTGCCGCATGGGACTCCGCCCACCCTCAGCCGCAAGAACTTAATACCCTGAGCCGCATGAACTTAAACTCCCGCTAGCCGCATATGCCACTGTCATTTCCTAGTCGCATGAGACCCGGTTACCTTCTGGCCGCATAAGGCCCAGTCTTCTCCAACCGCATGGGCTGTTCCCTCCCCGGCCGCATGAGATCATTCCTGGCCGCATAGGCCTGAGCCGTATGGTTCTCCTATAGCTCTGTGTACTGTAATTTATCATTATTTGCCCATGAGCTTGATAATCACGAAATTATTTAATATGTTTGGTAATGATAATGGAACATGACGTGATAGTGACCCGTAGTGGTGCACTCCTGACATGATAACCTGACATGACCTGATAGTGGCCCGTCGTGGCGCACTCCTGACTAGCACACTTGATATGATAAACCTGACATGATTATCTCGAATAGCTGTTGCGACGGCTACCTGACATGACATGACCTGTATAATTAATCCTGACACCGTGGTTGTTTGCATTGATTGTGCCTGTATAAACTACGAGTCCGGTTGTGTCTTGCATCATGTCTAGGGCATGATCCCTGAGTACCACGGTCAGGGATTCATACTGAATCTGGCTAGGTTAATGACTAGATTGATCAATTAGTTCATAGAGAATTTCCCAGTTACCTGTTGCCCCTTTGGTCCCGGCCTTATATATATATATATATATATATACATGGGATTTGTTGCTATCCGTCGAGATGAGCGCACTTCCAGCCCACCGTCGAGTGTGGTACCTTAGGACACATGTATCTTACTACAGTGTGTCTGCTATATTCTGCTATCTTTTTCTTTTCTTGCTGGGATCACTCAGGTAGTAACAAACAGGTAATCGGACTTGGAATTCTCATTTGCATCTTGCTAGTAACTAGGCCTGTGATAACCCTAGTTAGTTAAAGTAGCAAGCCGTACTTACTACTTGGCCGTGATTGATTGTATGAGAAAATCTGTCTAGTCTTGTCTTGATCCTGTACAAGATTGTTACATGTCTTGATTTCTTATATTCACCTCGCCGATAAATGGTGGGAGAAGCCAAGTTCCGTTCAGACGAAGGGTTACAACCCCGGTCCTTGTTTGGTTTACGGATTGTAACCTGGTTATCTGAATAGTCCCATGGTTATCTCAATGTATATCATCCTGCCATGCTTATCCATATGTTCTGTCTTTTATTGATTTTGTACAAGATTGTCTTTTATATTCACCTGTCATGTTTTTCTTAAATTACTGTTTCTTATTATGTAATTATATTCTTGTGCTAATTGCTGGTTTTAGTTCCTAAGTGAAGCCTCCTTTGTGGCACTTGCTCTTTCTGGGGTCTGACCCAGCTGGTTTTGTATGGCCAGATACTGGAGCAGCAGCAAAGGATCTACCTGCTTTTCAGCTCGATGGTGACCGCCAGGCGTAACCAGGGCAACGAGTGGGTTTTCTTTTTGTTCTCCCACTGCAATTGTACATTATTCTTTTGAGGCATTTAGCCGCCGAGCACTTGTTAGCTCGATGCATTTTTTTTACTGTCTGCCTACGGGCTGTAACATGATTGGCAACTCGAGGTTGATCATGTATGACTTAACTCTTGCTAGTCCTTACATTTTGTACGACTAGCTTCATGATCATCTGGATATGTAATGTTTGGGATGCCTTACAATTGTATATTTGGTGGTCTGATATCTTGTAACTATTACTAGTTGGTTGAGATTGAGACAATAGTATAATTTATGACCCTAAGAGACTGATGGCTTGTAGATAAACCCTCACATATCTAGACAGTCGTAACCGTATGGTGAGATGGACTCCATTTCATTATACGTAGCTGGCTATGTCTGCCCCCGCTCTCCAGTATTCTGGTTCTGGGGCGTGACATGGTTTAAGTGGTGGCCCATACAGGTCTTGTCAATCAAGAAATGTGAGGGTTTACCGGATAGATGTCTCAATCTGTACTCGTCTTTGATCTCCACTCGTATCTTCTTATCTCCTTGGATCCCTGACTTGATAAAATGCTTGCATCATTGTTCTATCCTGGTCCTTCCTTAATATTCCCGATGTCATTGCTTCAGTGGCATCATTCCTGTTGATCAGCCAGAAGGAGTTCGGCCGGCAGACCAGCAACAGCAAGAAGATCAAGATCAGTCCTCAGCAGCCGCCTCTCGAGCCATGCCTTCTGGAGAACCAGTGCCCCCAGTCCAGCCAGTTCAGCCAGCAGGGTCAGAGGATGGGGTCTTGATAGGACTCATCCGTGAGTTGCTTGCATCTCAGGACCGTCGAGGTGATACCTTGCAGCAAGCAGTAGAAGATGCTATGAGCGGAAGTGGTCCTCGAGGGAACAGTGCGGTCAACAATTTCAAGCGCCTGAACCCTCCCTTCTTCGACGGCAGCGAGGATGCTATTGCTGCAGATGCCTGGCTACAGGACATTGAAGTTATCTTGGAGTCAGCTAGGACCCCTGAAGCAGAGAAGGTGGCGGTGGTGCGCCTGCAGCTACTAGATCTAGCATGCAGCTGGTGGGCTATGCAAGCAGCGAGTTTGGGTACGCTTGTCATGTGGGCGATATTCAGTGATATATTCCAGACCAAGTACTTCGACGCAGTGGCTAGATATGACCTGTAGACCAGGTTTAGTAATCTCAGGCAGATGAGCTGGACGGTCGACGGATATGCGGCCGAGTTTTCAAGGTTGAGTCAGTTTGCTCCCACCTTGGTGGCAACTGAGCTAGACAGAGCACAGCAATTCCAGCAGGAGCTCCACTTGGAGATCATATTGGCAGTAGAGCAGTTCGAGTACACAACTTTTGATGCCGTCTTGCGAGCAGCGAGGAGGCATGAGTATACTTCCCGAAGGATAGCGGACCGGACCGGAGGTCGGAAGCGGTCTCATGACCAGATGAACCAATCCTCATCACCGGCCCCAGCAGCTAGGGCCCTGACTATTGGAGCTACAAGGACCGATTCGGTTACCTCCTTACAGCATTCTGCCCCGACCTATCCCCAGCAGCAGAAGCAGAAGCGGCCTTTCGCAACCAGTTGTTCTCATTACGGAAAGCCCGGGCATGTTGTTACTGAGTGCCACAGAGCACAGGGATTGTGCTTGGTTTGTGGTTCGCCGGACCACATGATAGGATCTTGTCCGTTCAGAAACAGATCATCGTCGACAGTAACTAGTCCCTCGGTTATGGGACCAGCACCATCACCAGAACCAGCTCCAGTTCACCAACCACAGCAGCTTCCGTTCCCTGGTCCATTGCCGTCTCAGGCCCAGGCCTTCCAACAACAGAGGCCTCAGCAGTTCGCCCTGGCCCAGGCCCAGATCCAGAATCGGCGGAGAGGTATCTGTGTCCTATTGTCTTGCTTTCTGCCGTCGTCATGTGGAACACATGTCATGTTTCATGTGTCCTAATTACAACGGTATATCCCGGGCCCGAGCCATGTCCTAGATCATTCGAAAAAGGTTATTGGTACCAACCTTTTCGTATGAGAAGAGGCACGTGTCCCTGTTTGACCAAAGAGAGAGACCTCAAGCGCAAGACTATCAGTTTAGTTCGTGTTGCTTGAGTTTATCGCTCCTTGAGAGAGTCAAACGTGGGAGTGTGAGGATGATATCCGATCACGTTATCCCAATCGGTTTGGCTCGTGAGGTGTAATATCTTCCTTATGTCTTGCACTTCGACTCCTTGCTTGCATGTATGATTGTATGATTGATTGGTAGAATAGATTGCTTGCGATAGTATAGCTGTCCCGATATCTCTAGCCTCTTGATTAAATTCCGAGGACGGAATTCTTTTAAGGTGGGTAGGATGTAGTGCCCCGAAATTTGTGATACGTATTTTATACGTGTTTGTATTTCTGACCTGTATTTCTCATTTTCTTTGATTAGTTAGTTATGGTTTATTTCATATTTAGCATTGTGGATTAATTGTTATTTATCGTTCATGGATTAATTCTGATTAATGGAGCTTGGTTTATTGAGTATTTCATTACATGGTTCCTCATGGCATTGCATTGGCTTGGTTTGGTTCGGTTTAGTGGGTTTGGCTTGGTTGGGTTTTATGTGAACCAAACCACTCCCACCTACCACCACTCCCACCATAAATATCCATCTCTCTCTCTTCCATTATTATTCATTACTCTTCTTCTCCACCATTACTTCTTCACCTACCCGGAGAGAGAGAGAAGGGGGTCTAGGCAAGTGCAACTTGCTTCATGGAGGAACTCCAATTTTATTGCTTTATTCTCTTCCTTACAGCATTCTAACTTACTTTAGAACTTGGCATTTTCACTTTCCATGGCTAGATTCTTGTAGATCTAAGTTTACATTATTTTCAGATTTTTTGGGTTTTGATCTACTTAATCTTATTATTTCTAAGTTTTGAGGGTTCCATGTTGTTGAGAATTTCATTCTGCCCTATTTTGACCTATAGAAGTTTGGATTTGGACTCTGGATGAAAGATTCATGGAGCTTGGGAGCCATGGCTTGAAGGGTTCTTCTTCTCGGAAGGATGGAGAAGAAGAACAGTTCATAGCCGACTGGACTTAGCCGCATAGCTTTATGCAGCAAGTTTTATTCCTGACCACATAAGCCTTGCTCAGTTACTTGGCCGCATGGCTTACGCCGCAGGAACTCAATTCTTCTAGCCGCATGAAGATTTAATCCTAGCCGCATGAGGCCCAGTCCTAACTGAGCCGCATGGGCTTCTGAGTCCGGGCCGCATGACCCGATTTATTCTAGCCGCATGCGCCCTCTTACCTATGCAGCCGCATATGTGCTCGCCATACTTAACCGCATGACCCGGATTCGTTCGAGCCGCATAGGCTCCACTGCTCCTTCAGCCGCTTATGCATTCATTACCCCTGAGCCGCATAAGCATTTCCCCCTGCTGCCGCATGGGACTCCGCCCACCCTCAGCCGCAAGAACTTAACACCCTGAGCCGCATGAACTTAAACTCCCGCTAGCCGCATATGCCACTGTCATTTCCTAGCCGCATGAGACCCGGTTACCTTCTGGCCGCATAAGGCCCAGTCTTCTCCAGCCGCATGGGCTGTTCCCTCCCCGGCCGCATGAGATCATTCCTGGCCGCATAGGCCTGAGCCGCATGGTTCTCCTATAGCTCTGTGTACTGTAATTTATCATTATTTGCCCATGAGCTTGATAATCACGAAATTATTTAATATGTTTGGTAATGATAATGGAACATAACGTGATAGTGACCCGTAGTGGTGCACTCCTGACATGATAACCTGACATGACCTGATAGTGGCCCGTCGTGGCGCACTCCTGACTAGCACACTTGATATGATAAACCTGACATGATTATCTCGAATAGCTGTTGCGACGGCTACCTGACATGACATGACCTGTATAATTAATCCTGACACCGTGGTTGTTTGCATTGATTGTGCCTGTATAAACCACGAGTCCGGTTGTGTCTTGCATCATGTCTAGGGTATGATCTCTGAGTACCACGGTCAGGGATTCATACTGAATCTGGCTAGGTTAATGACTAGATTGATCAATTAGTTCATGGAGAATTTCCCAGTTACCTGTTGCCCCTTTGGTCCCGGCTTTATATATATATATATACATGGGATTTGTTGCTATCCGTCGATATGAGCGCACTTCCAGCCCGCCGTCGAGTGTGGTACCTTAGGACACATGTATCTTACTACAGTGTGTCTGCTATATCCTGCTATCTTTTTCTTTTCTTGCTGGGATCACTCAGGTAGTAACAAACAGGTAATCGGACTTGGAATTCTCATTTGCATCTTGCTAGTAACTAGGCCTGTGATAACCCTAGTTAGTTAAAGTAGCAAGCCGTACTTACTGCTTGGCCGTGATTGATTATATGAGAAAATCTGTCTAGTCTTGTCTTGATCCTGTACAAGATTGTTACATGTCTTGATTTCTTATATTCACCTCGCCGATAAATGATGGGAGAAGCCAAGTTCCGTTCAGACGAAGGGTTACAACCCCGGTCCTTGTTTGGTTTACGGGTTGTAATCTGGTTATCTGAAGAGTCCCATGGTTATCTCATCGTATATCATCCTGCCATGCTTATCCATATGTTCTGTCTTTTATTGATTTTGTACAAGATTGTCTTTTATATTCACCTGTCATGTTTTTCTTAAATTACTGTTTCTTATTAAATAATTATATTCTTGTGCTAATTGCTGGTTTTAGTTCCTAAGTGAAGCCTCCTTTGTGGCACTTGCTCTTTCTGGGGTCTGATCCAGCTGGTTTTGTATGGCCAGATATCGGAGCAGCAGCAAAGGATCTACCTGCTTTTCAGCCCGATGGTGACCGCCAGGCGTAACCAAGGCAACGAGTGGGTTTTCTTTTTGTTCTCCCACTGCAATTGTACATTATTCTTTTGAGGCGTTTAGCCGCCGAGCACTTGTTAGCTCGATGCATATTTTTTACTGTCTGCCTACGGGCTGTAACATGATTGGCAACTCGAGGTTGATCATGTATGACTTAACTCTTGCTAGTCCTTACATTTTGTACGACTAGCTTCATGATCATCTGGATATGTAATGTTTGGGACGCCTTACAATTGTATATTTGGTGGTCTGATATCTTGTAACTATTACTAGTTGGTTGAGATTGAGACAATAGGATAATTTATGACCCTAAGAGACTGATGGCTTGTAGATAAACCCTCACATATCTAGACAGCCGTGACCGTATGGTGAGATGGACTCCATTTTATTATACGTAGCTGGCTATGTCTGCCCCCGCTCTCCAGTATTCTGGTTCTGGGGCGTGACACCTAGTTTGCGTAGTTGCTCAGGATATTTAGTGTAGTCATGTATTAGACTACGTATTTTGTAACTGGACATGTATCCAGTTTTACATTTCGGACTTGTACTTGGACTCACTATTCTATGAGATGACTTTTGTGTTTGTAGCATTTATGACTCTTTATTACTTATAGAACTGTTAGCACATTTAGTCTTATCTTGTTACTTCTAGAACAGCTTACTGCGCTCTATCTCAAGCGTAGGCTGGACATGACTCGGCCCGGCCCAATAATTTGGATAGCGGGTCGTGACAAGACGGCTAGCATGCAGCTCTATGACATCGCCTGCACGTGGTATAGAGACGAGCCTCGATTCACCGCGCCAGGTGTGACTTGGGAAGAATTCAAGGAACTGTTCAAGACGAAGTTCTACCCCGGCATCGGCAATGGCCTCAGGAATGGGTACTGCAGCTGCTGCTGCTGCTGCTGCTGGACTGGTGCTAGTCCTCTAACTGAAGGACTAGAGAAGGCCGATGAACTCCCCCTGTTCGGTCAGTTCCCAACCCTGTGGTCCGGGACACCACAAACCAAGCACAAAACCCTGTGCTCTGCGACACTCTGATACCACATACCCTGGCTTTCCGCAGTGTAAACATCCCACTGCGGAAGACTGCTTCTGCTTCTGCTGCTAAGGGTGCATTGGGGTGGAATGCTGAACCGACGTCACTGAGGCCGCCCGCCTCGGAGCTCCAATGGGCAAAGCCCTGGCTGCCGGGGCTGGTGCTGATGACTGATTCATCTGACCGTGGGATCGCTTCCGACCTTCGGTCCTATCCACGATCCTCTAGGAGGTATATTCATGCCTTCGGGCTGCCCTCAGTACTGCATCAAAGGTCTGATGCTCAAACTGTTCCACCGCCAACAAAATCTCTAGGTGGAGCCCCTGCTGGAACCGCTGGGCTCTATCGAACTCGGTCGCCACCAAGGTGGGAGCAAACCGACTAAGCCTGGAGAACTCGGCCGCATATCCATCGACCGTCCTGTCCATCTGCTTCAGATTTGTGAACCTCGTCTGTAGATCGTACCGAGCTACAGCTTCGAAGTACTTGGTCTGGAATCTTTCCCTGAATACTGCCCAAGTAATAGGGGCCACTAATCCAACGGCCTGTGCCGCCCACCAGCTGCGGGCAAGATCCAATAACTGCAGACGTACCACGGCCACCTTCTCGTTCTCTGGAGTCCTGGCTGCTTCTAGAATCACCTCTGTGTCCTGAAGCCATGCATCTGCAGTGATCGCATCTTCACTGCCGTCGAAGAAGGGAGGGTTCAAGTGCTTAAAGCTGTTGGTCGCGCTATTACCCTGATGACCTCCTCTGGTCAAAGCGTCTGCCACTGCCTGGTGCAAGGCATCTCCTTGTCTATCCTGAAAAGCTAATAATGACCTGATGAGACCCACCAAAGTGCCATCATCAGGCTCTGCAGGCTGGACGGACTGAACTGGAGGTTCTTTTCCAGTAGGCATGACTCTGGAGGCTACTCCTGAATGTTGGGCTTGATCTCCGGGTTGCTGCTGGTCCGCGGGAGGTGCTCCGTCTTGCTGATCGGCAGGTCCAGGAACAATGCTGCTGAAGAAGACGACATAGGGAACAATAAGGAAGGACCAGGACAGATCAACGATACAAGCATGTGATCACGTCAAGATTCTCAGGGATTTGAAGATACGAGCAGAGATCAAGGACGAATACTGATTGAGACATCTATTCGGTAAACTGTCACATATCTTGATTTACAAGACCTGCATGGGCCACCACTTAAACCATGTAATGTCCCAGAACCAGAATACTGGAGAGCGGAGGCGTACATAGCCAGCTACGTATATTGAAGTGCAACCCATCTCGGTATACGGCCACGGCTGTCTAGATACATAAGGGTTTAACTACAAGCCAACAGTCTCCTATGGTCATGAACAAGCCTATTGTCTCAATCTTAAGCAAGCAATAATAGTTACAAGATATCAGAGCACCAAATATATAATAGCAAGGCGTCCCATACAAAACATATTGGATGATCATGAAGCTAGTCGTACAAAATGTTAAGACTAGCAAGAGTTCAGTCATACATGATCAACCCTAGGATCTGTCAATCATGTTACAGCCCATAGACAGACAGTAAATAAAGGTACAGTACGAGCTAACACGTGCTCGCCGGCTAAATGCCTCAAAAGAATAATTTTTACAATAAAGTGGGAGGACAAAAAGAAACCCACTCGTTGCCAGGGTTACACATGGTGGTCACCATCTGGCTGGAAGACAGGTGGATCATCTGGTGCTGCTCCGATATCTGGCCACACAAAACCAGCTGGGACAGACCCCAGAAAGAGCAAGTGCCACAAAGGAGGCTTCACTTAGGAACTAAAACCAGTATATCACAATAGAATATTAAAGATAATAAATAAAGAACTGATAATAATAGAGATAACAACAGTAAACTGAGTACGAGGAAACCATTCAAGTAGCCAGGTCACAACCCTTAAACCAAACAAGGATCGGGGTTGCAGCCCTTCACCTGAATAGAAACCCTTCTCAAATACTATTGGTACAGTGAAGACAATAAACGAAGAGAGGACACAGAACTGCTCCGGGAGCTAGGTTACAACCCTTAAACCAAATAAGGACCGGGGTTGTAACCCTTCGCCTGAACAGAACTGGTCCCTGATCTTTATTGCTAAGGCCAGCATAAATAATCATAGTATTAAGGTAGGGTAAAACATGACGAACATGGCATGGGGTTGAAATAAGATAATAAACGAAGAGAGGACACAGAACTGTTCCGGGAGCTAGGTTACAACCCTTAAACCAAACAAGGACCGGGGTTGTAACCCTTCGCCTGAACAGAACTGGACCCCCGATCGTTATTGTTAAGGCAATCATCAATAATCATGTCATGTCACAATCTTGTACAGGATCAGGATAAGACTTAGCTGGAATAAACTCCATCCAATCAATCACGGCCAATCAAGAGTACGATTTGATAATTTTAACTAACTAGGGTTATCACAGGCCTAGTTACTAGCAAGATGCAATGAGATTATCCCAACAGCCACAAGCCCTGCAGACCATCCGGTTATCCAGGTCGAATGTCCGTTTATGAAGGATGCAACACGTGACAGTGTGCTGGAAATGTGCCCTACTCGTCGGTAGGCTACAAGTCCACTTAGTGCGCCCAGATAACGGGATTGCCTGTAGCTGGGAAATCTCTTCATGACTACTGAATTATTCTAGTTTATTAGCCTTAGTCGATTACAGTGGGTACCCCTGACCGTGGTACTCAGGGATCCCCATCCTAGACATGATGCAAGACAGTGCCAGTTTATTTGTACAAACACAATCGCCCACGGTGTCCAGGTCGTTCCTACTTGTCATGTCAGGCTAGCTGTCGTAATAGCATGTCGAGATATATCATGTCAGTTTACTTGTCAAGAGTGTGCTACAGCGGACCACTATCGTGTTCTATTCTTACATTATTATGAATGAGAAAAACTTGCATAAAATAACTAATAACATATTCTTGAAGCCAAGGAAAAGATCTACAACTTTCATATTGGGAGTTGGAAGAAATTCTGGCCACAATTCAGCCAAATAGGACTTAAAATAGCAAAAATAGCCAAAATAGGCCCTATGCGGCATTCTGCGGCACTATTCATTCCATGTGGCACTATTCATGCTCATGCGGCTACGATACTATTCATGCGACTGTGGTACTATTCATGCCGCTGTGGTACTATTCATGCTCATGCGGCTGCGACACTATTCCTGCGACTGCGGTACTATTCATGCTCATACGGCTGCGGTACTATTATTACTGCTGCGGTACTATTCATGCTTATGCGGCTGTGACACTATTCATGCGACTGCGGTACTATTCATGCGGCTGCGGTACTATTCATGTGACTACGGTATTATTCATGCTCATGCGGCTGCAACACTATTCATGTGGCTGCGGTACTATTCATGCTCATGCGGCTGCGACACTATTTATTCCTGCGGCTGCGGTACTATTCGTGCGGTACTATTCATCGTCCCTGCCAAAATCAGGACAGATGAACATAGAAATGGCCAAAAATGCTTTTGGCCATAACTTTCTCAAAACAAGTCGAAATCCAACTTTTCAAAGGTCTATTTTGGGTAAAATCGAATTCTCTACATCATGAAACAATCAAAACATGAAAATAATAAAGTTTAATAGATCAAAACCCAAGAAAACTGAAAATAATATAAACTTAGATCTACATGAAAATATCCATCAAAATAAAAAATGACAAGTTCTAAAGTATCTTAGAATCTCGCGAGGAAGACAATAGAACAACAAAAATAGAGTTTCTCCATGAAGCAAGTTGCACTTGCCTAAGCTTCTCTCTCTCTCTCTCTCCTGGTGGTTGAAGAAGTAATGGTGGAGAAGTAGTAAATGAAGAGAGAGAATAAGGGAATGGGTTAATAAAGGATAATGGTGGTGGTAGGTAAGGGTTCTCTCCTTGGTTCATGATGAACCAAGGCAACCCAAGCCTAGCCGAACCAACCCAAAATAGACCAAGCCATGTAATGCCAAGATAAGCCAAGCAAGGAATCATGTAATACAAGATAAAATATGTACACGTATTTCAAAATACGTAATACGAACTATAGGCATTACAAATATCTATACACGAAAGATAGTCATAATATCTATACTACGCAATATAACTTATAATGTACCAATCTTCCTATAAAAGTATTTTTTATTAACATAAAATATTAGCTTAAATTCTAAAAAAATATTTATAAATATTTTATATCATATTTATTATATTTTAGCGGTAGAAAATCATGTACACAAGTCCTAGGTTGATTCTACAACAATGTTCCTAGACTAGGTATCCCGTAATAATAAATATTTAAAAATCATTAATTTTGGAAAAGTAGTAAGAAAATAGGTAAAATTATATATTTATCATGAATATATGCACAACAATTAATTTGTTAATGGTATACGAAGTTTCAAATCAATTGGATACATAACAGTCATGGATTTCGGTGTTTCGATATTACAGTAAAATGTTCGAATTTTTAATAAATAGCAAACAAAACCAAAATACTGCAAAAGTATATGCGTTATAAAGCTTAGAAAGTCTAGTTTCTTGTAAAAATATATGGAAGGTCGAATTGCCCGAAAGTAGATGAAAATTGGCTCATAATAGATCTGGTATGTTGTCGACACCTGTTCGTAGAATATCCGATATATCGGGCAAACGGTTTGGAACTGTATTGGTGGCCAATTGTACATGAAAATAGACATATAGGTATTTTCATTATTTTTTGTTTCATGAGAAGATGAGGTCGAAAAGTATACAAAACCCTAGACGCAAAATAACATATCTGCTGGAACGATCGAATTCAGACTTGGAATCCAACTTCGGGTGACTTCTAAAATCTGCAACTCCTCAAAAAGTTGTCCTGAACCTTCAAGGCTTGCTAGGGTCGAAGATGAAGATCTTGGATTTGCAAGAGAGATGGTAGAAGGGTGGAAGGATTGAAATTGGTCAGGTTTTGTTCGATTTCCCAAAAGTTATGCGTGCGGTTCTCCCTTTGGGGTGTGCTCGGATTTGGTTTCCATTATATATAAATCGGCACAACTATAGGAAGGGGGCACATGATACGTAAGGAAAAAATAGATTTGCGAGGTTTAGCTTTGGTTTGGTTGGATTTGGTTGAGATTTGATGGTTTAAATCAAAGGTGTATCTCAAAGAGATTTGATTGGGTCCAAATTAGAAAAGTTGTTATGGAGTTGATTTAAGAATAGATTTAAATCAATATGGCAGCCATTAATTCATAAAAATTAGTACAAAATATGTCTAATAGGTTAGTGTACTAGAATCGGCTCCATGGGTCTCTAGTTGTACTAGTTTTGGGTTGGTGGAATTTTTGTGATCGATTTGAGTCCAGTCTCTCTATAGTTTTGACTTTTGTGCCACTTAAAATTAAATAGCAGATGAGAACCCAATTGAGTGGCACACCATTGGCATGTGTGTAGTAGGCTCAAAATGGATCAAAACCATATATTGGATCAAATAATTTGGATTGGAGTAGGGCATGAATTGCTATTTGGAAAACTAGTCAAATTTACGGTAGAGACTAAAATGACTATTTTACCCCTAAAGTTGTACATAAAAAATATAGCACAAGGAAACAAGTTTGGATGGATATGATATATTAAAATAAAGGTGGACTCGTCTATAATACAATGATGAGACTAGATTTGAAATTGATAATTATTGTGCTTCAAAAATCAAAGCTATGGTAAAGTACTACTATACTCATTATGTACTTTAAAATAAAATTTAATATTAAATATCATATAAAAATAATTAAAAATATTATCAAAAATTAGGGGGCTTACACAGCTCGAATCGTAATAGATGGAAGCTTGGTTGAGAAAAATCTCATGACAAATATACTGATCATGAAAAAAATAAGCAAGTCTTGATACAAAAGCTATAAATGCTTTATTCTGTACTGTAGATGTCACGACCCTCACCCTGTGGAAAGGCACATGATCGTAGGTACATCCAGCCTACACCGCAGTATCGGCGGTAGAATGTTGTCCTAGGTTGCACAACTAACTATAACATAAATGTACCTGTCAATGATAACTCTCCATACGGAGGATAATCAAAAAATAATACAATCTCAATCACAATGACTATGAAAGAAATAATAGCACGATAAAGAAATAGATAGATGTTAACATTGCAATATAACTCAAAGAAATAAGTCTAAGAGTGAACAAAACATTTCAAAGAGTAGATAATATAATATGACATCTCAGAAATGATAACTGGAGACAAATCCAGGCAAATACCCTAGCTATCTAATTAGGCACTACTAGTGTCTCCTCTAAGGGAACATGATCCTCCTGGTAATCCAGGTCACAAACGTCATCGATGCCCACTCCATAATAGGTCGTACAAAAGTCCTCTAGATCCTCTGAAAAATATATCCAGTCAGGATTGGAACGAAGTACATAACTCTATTGACATATCATATATAGAACATTTGTCTTTTATGAAATTGATACCATAACCATTATCTGGCAAATGACTTATGCTCAATAGGTTATGTTTCAATTCTGTAACTAGACATACGTCTTTTATTACTGGATAGGAAGAGATACCAACATTGCCATTACTGATAATATCACCTCTCAGATTATTACCGAAGGAGACGTATCCTTCTTTCTTCAACGCTAGCGTAGCGAATAAAGATGCATCACCAGTCATGTGCCGCGAACATCCGCTATCGGGTATCTACTTGCTTCTAGCATGAGAGGGTTGATGGTCCACCTACAAAACGAGTAGATGAATCCTTTGGTACCCATTTCTTCAAGGGTCCTTTTTATTAGTCTTAGGAATCCAAGCAAGTATGTTTGTGTCAACAAGCTTTCTAGCTTTACAATATTGTGATATGTGCCCGTGTGTACCACAATATGTGTATGTAAGTTTTAAAAAAGTGTTCTTTGTTTTTGTGTTAACATTATTATGTGTCTTTCTTGGAAACCTGTAAGTGAAAGCATAATTGTGAGTGATGTATTGATTACGTACTTTCTTTGGTTTAGTCCTCTGAGATGTATGCTTGGCATTAGGACTAACCTTAGGGGGTATAAGAAATGGCCTATTTGCCTAACTTGATCTCTAACTTTTTAGAGACCGCAGAAGACTCCTAATATTTGGCAGTCATGCCTAAGAGTCTTTGCTCAGTGACTAAGTGCCTTCTCTTCTCTATGTCATAAAGTTCTTGCTCTTTGATATAGTCTCTTTCTTTCTTCTTAATAATGAGGATAGCCTCGTGATAGTCTACTTTAATCTTGGCTATCTCTTCCGTGTTATCAGTAGTAGACGTCTCTTTAATATCTTTAATGAGATTTGACAGTCTAACTATTTCGGTTGTGTGTGCCTCAATCTCCTTGCGAGATTTCTTATACTTGTCTAACACATTTTTGTGTTAATCAAGTAGTTCGCTAAAGGCAGTTTCTAGTTCATTAAAAGTAAAATCATCGTACAGAGGGTTTGAAGATACCTTATCGAAAGCCATCAGATAGACATTTGTAGTGCTGCTGGGTCTGTCCTCCTCCTCTGACTCACTGGCCTCACTTTCATGTCAGATGCTTGTATTAGCGTACTTTTAACCTGTTGTAGCTTTTCTGCTCAATCTTGATCGGTCATACGGACTGCTTTTCTTTGACTATGGATAGTCCTTTTTTATGTGCCCTGTCTTCTTACATCCGAAGCAGATTGACTCTTCGTCGTTGCTCTCTTGGATGTCTTTCTTCTTTCGGTTTGATCTCTCAAACTTCAAGAATTTTTTGAATTTGTTGACCAGTGGGGCATGTTCTTCACCATCAGATGATTCTTCATCGGAGTCATTGCATAAGACTCTACGGGCTTGTGCTTTGAAGGCAATAAATTTCTTCTTGGGAATAGCTTCTTCAAATTCTTGTAAGTCCAGCTCATAGGTTACGAGCTTGCCCATTAGTGTCTTTGTCACGGCCCGCACTCGATTTAGGGGCACGAGTACGTGGGTACGTCCAGCCTATGCCGCATTATCGACGGTAGAACGCTGTATAGATCGTCTGTACTATCTAACATCTAACAGATATGGAATAACCTGTCATCTCCGCACGGAGGAATAATATATCTAGAATATAAACTTAAATACAGACATCTAAAGAAGATGATAGCACGAATAGAAAGGAGATAAAATGATGAACTAAAGTTTAATGTCATAAGTCAAATACAACAGATTCTAAAAGTCTATAAATAAGTAAATAACCCAAATAATATAATAAGTCTCAAAAATATCAAGACTGGAGACAGATCCAACAATAGTGATACTATCTAACTAGCACCCACCTAGGAAGGCTATGCTACTCTGTCGGGGGATCAACTCCTTGGGTCTCCAGAGCACAATAATAAGTAGGACATGTATCCACGAGCTCGTCAACTGAAAAATATATCCAGTCAGGATTGGAACGAGCATATCTTCTCTACCAGTTCCAAATAAATGACAAAGACTATAAAACAGTTATAGCAAGTAAATTTGATGAATTTGAAAAGATTGAGACATGAAATGAAATAGAACAACAGTTTAACTAAAGCACAAGAAAAGTAAATACAGTGAATCAGAAGAGCATGGCAAGGAAGACTGTAAATAGAGATAGCTAAACTGGAACAAAGTGATGTGAGTCCAATCAATATAACATAAGACAAATGTGAATCTAGTATAAGACACTAATCCAGTATATTTTGAAATACCGAGTTCGATATGTAAACAGCTAGTGGATAAATACGGCACATCGCACGCTTGGCAAGCGTACGAGGGCTACAGTAGAAACTCTATAAATTAATACTCGATTATTTAATAAACTCTCTAAGATAATATTTTTGGCCGGTCCCGACTCGGGGATAGGGTGCTAAATTAATAATTCGCTAAAATTATAAGATAATACATTTTTGATAATTTCTTCAGACCCCATATAAAATATAAATTAATAATTCCTTATATATAGCATATT
Source organism: Iris pallida (assembly GCA_029216955.1). Classification (NCBI taxonomy): domain Eukaryota; kingdom Viridiplantae; phylum Streptophyta; class Magnoliopsida; order Asparagales; family Iridaceae; genus Iris; species Iris pallida. The sequence continues at coordinate 195,685 of JANAVB010037818.1, forward strand.
ACACTGAACACAAGAATTAATTATAGAAAATATTTTTAATGTCCATAAAGTGATACACTGAACACAAGAAGCATAATAAGGTGGGAGATTGAAGGTTTCTTTCAAATTGGGCCCTTCATTTGATATACACATGCATTGTATACAATAATTAAGTGGAAGCTTGAAAGGTGTTTGTAAACTACTATATAGAAAATATTTTTAATGTCCATAAAGTGATACACTGAACACAAGAAGCATAATAAGGTGGGAGATTGAAGGTTTCTTTCAAATTGGGCCCTTCATTTGATATACACATGCATTGTATACAATAATTAAGTGGAAGCTTGAAAGGTGTTTGTAAACTACGTAAGTATTTTACTATAAATTAATAAAATATTAATTAATATATAAATTAATAATTATTAATTTATCGATTAATTAATAACTCTTTTAATTAATAAATTTTGGTGGTCCCAAGTGTATTATTTTATAGAGTTTCTACTGTATCTGTAACAATTAGACGAGTAGTGAATATGGCATGTTGCACACTTGGCCTAGCGACGACGACTATATTTCTTGTAGGAGTGGTTCTTGTATGACGATTAGACTAGTAGTGAATACGACACGTCGCACACTTGGCCTAGCGGCGCCGGCTATCTTTCTTGTAGGGGTGGTTCTTGTAGGACGATTAGACTAGTAGTAAATATGGCACATCGCACACTTGGCCTAGCGGCGACAGCTATCTTTCTTATAGGGGTGGTTCTTGTATGATTGGAAATGTTTATATGTTTACTCGAGTATTTCCCCGCCATGATAAGGACATGTGAATCCATATCCCGACACAAAAATAGAGTACAAGTCTAGCCAGAAAGTAAGTGGTGCTTGTAGGTGTTTCGAGTAGGTGGTTCCAGTGAGTGGTTTTGGTAGTAGCGGCTAGACGAGTTAAATACATGTGTTGCAAATTAATGAATCCAGAATACCAATCCGTGTTGTGACAGAGAATCAAATAGAACTATACTAGAAGTTGAATCATAATATTCATCAAGTAAATAAAAACTATCAGAGAATGTACTCCTGTGATATCCTAAGCAACTACTGAGGATCGCTGTCCGAACCAACATCACAAAAACCTAATATGAATTTACAGAGTTACTTGGTGTTCTAGAGTAAAAAAATATATATTAACATATATTAATTATATGCTTCTAGGCCTTTTCTAGGTAATGGAAGACAAACTAGGTCAAAGCTAGTCAAACTAGGTCATGCTAGTCTCTAAAATCATTATTCCTAATAATATGAATTGCAAGTTGTAGGTTATTAAAATATCAAGTTTGTACCTCGTTATTCGTATATTGAAATCTACGACACACAAATCGAGACAATACGATCAAACATAAGGTTAACAATCTTATCTTATCGATGCATAGAGTCATCTTGTCATTTTCAGCAAAGTGAGATCACTGAAATCGACTGATCTCAATTTTGATGCACGAATTTCGAAATACGAACATAAAGAAAATTGATTATAATTATTAGTGATACATAAGGAAAAAATCTACAAACGTCATCGAAAGATGAAACAAACATCACCAACGTGTTCAGAATGGTCAAATTAGCTAGAATAGCCTACCCATAAGTCCAATTTGGACACATGGGCAAAATGGTAATTTCAGGCCAAAATAATATCCGTCGTTGGACCCACCTTGCACCAAAAAATGTGCCAGGATAAAAGTATACTAAACCTAGAAAATTATATGTCCACGAGTCCAGAATGACGATACAAACCCAACGGTATATCCGGAATTGGATTACGATGAGCTGATCTTAGAATGACCCGTTGACCCGGATATTGGGATCTGGTTTGTACGAAAATACGTGCCAGAGCCAAAGTCCTCTAAATCTAGCAAAATATATGTCGATAAGTCCAGAATGAATATACGAACCCGAGGTATATCCGAAATTGGATTTCGATGAGCCGATCTCAAAATGATCCTTTGGCTCGGACAAAGGGACCCGATTTGTACCGAAAAATGTGTCGGGGCCACGTTGCTCCAAACTCAGCAAATTATATATGAATTTATGCCAGAACGATGCCATGAGTCCACTGGTGGTGTCAGAACTAGAATCCAGAGTTTCGGTTTCAAAATCAAAATTTTACAAGTTGGAAATTACGGTTTCGAGAGGCCAACTTTGGCGTCGATTTCAACCAACCAAACGACGTCCTATGAAGCTAAAACTTATGTGGCACGAAGGTGGTTATACCTGATATGCATCAGAGTTGGTGGTTCATCAACCAGAGCTTCAATGAGAGAGAAACAAATCTGCAAAATTGGCCCCACAAAATTGTTCAAAAATAACGCAATTTGAATGGTCAACTTGGCGGCCGATTTTTATCTATCAAATGATGGAATTAACTGTTGAAACTTTAGAGGAATGAAGGGATATATACCGAGATTGCAAGAAGGAAAGAGTTCTATGATCCAACGGTTGGATCACCCAAAAAATGCGTACACAATCACTGTCCCGAGGTACAAGTTTTGCTTTTGGCGTTCCTCGCGCGCATCGACGGAAATCTCGATTTCGAAGTTGAGATCGACTGCTGTCGTACCATGGCCAGGGAGGGAGACCATAGTGGTGCTGTGCATGTGCGGTGCACGGCTAGAGGAGGCCTCCGTGGCTGCAAGCGGCACGGTGGTGCACTAGCACAGCAGTAGCAACAGCCATGGCTCCACGCCTTGCACGGGAAAGCCGTACGGGCTCGCCGGGGGTTCATCGGGCGGCCACGAGGTGGCACGGTGCTGCGCTCGACGATTGGCGGCCGGGGCACCATCAGAGGGATACAGCAGCATGCACGGGAGAGCACGTCTGTGCATAGCCGCACGGGGGCACGACACTACCACTCGTGGTGGCCGACCTAGGTGGCATGGTTGCAGTTGCATTTATGCAGCGGGGGTGGCAGTCTACTGTTAATGGGAAGGAGAAGAAGGAAGAAGAAGATGGAGGAAGAGGAAATGAGTAGTTACGGCTAGGGTTTTGGACTCATTCCTTTTTTTAGAAGTTGAACATAAGGAGGGGCCGGGTGTGGTTAATTGCATGGGGTGTTTGTGGTGTGTAATTGAATACAAAAGGAAGGAAGGCTATGGCTGCTTCTCCAGAATATAAGATATGGATGAGGGGTGTATTTAGGGCTTTTAGTTCTCCTCAATGTATGGCTCAGATTAAATTAGGCAATTATTGGGTAGAGATGGATTGCATCAATGGTTGTCAATATTCTATTACTCTAATTATTATCGATATCACTTTAAGCAACAACTAATTGATTCCTCAAAAACATTAGCCTACTAACTTAACTATTAGTATTGATTATTAAAGTAATGACTAATGATGGCTAATCAAATCATCTCATAAATAAGCTATTAATTAGTATAATCGTTACCATATTTATTACCAATTATTGATTAATTAATTATAAAAATCTAATCATTAACTATAATTATTTTAATTATTAAGTAAAGATTTAATAATCATTAGCAATGATAACCTATCATTTATATCCAATAAACTCATCATTTCAATAATCCTTGACTAAAAATCTATTAGCATTAAATAAAAAATAAAAATAAAAATATTGATAATGATAATTTTATATCCTTCATATGAAATATCATCCTCGACCTTAAGATTTATAATAGCCACTAAAGAAAATGAAATACGGAGCATGAGTTACAGTTGAGGGGGAAATGAGGATTTGATGTTCGATTATGGTTGTTTGGGGTTGATCGGCTCGGGTTTGGGCTTGGAGCGATCATGACTACAATTTAAGTCATTTATGATCATTGATTATATAATAGCATGTGGAAGCTCAGTTGGATGGCACACAAGTGGCATGCATGTAATATGCTTAAAATAGGTCAAAACCATATATTGGGTCGATTAGGTTGGATCGATGTCGAGCCTCAAAATTAAATTGGAAGTTAGGTCAAGTTTTACAGTAGAAGGTCAAATAGTCTAAATTGATCAAAAAGTTGTGTGATGCAAAAAGAATACAAGAGAACAAGTTTGAGTGGGACATTATATACCAAAATGAAGATAATCTTGTCTACTACAAAACTCACAAAAAAGTTTTGAGAGATTGACATCTCTGACGCTCCAAAAATCAAAGTCACGGAGAACTACATTAATGATCAAAACTAATTATAATAAAACTATTTATTGAAAATAATTTATTTAGAATTTTTTTAAAATAAATCCTAAAATTCAGGGGGCTTACAGTCTCCAAAGTCATCATGGTGAGGTCGTTTCCTTCTATGATCGCAGTGGCCTTCAGGTTCCAATTCTTGGTTATAGCCCATAGAATCTTTTTGATCTTCTCGTGATTGTTGTAATCCTTACCAAGAGACTGTAAAGGATTTGCAATATCAAGAAAACGAGTAAACATCTATGTAATTGACTCACCGAGTTTCATCTTAAATGACTCATACTCCTGTATTAGTCTTCTAATTTTGGATTTTTTACTTGGAAATTTCCTTCGTGAGTTACCTCAAGAAGCCTCCAAATTTCATTAGACATCGTACATTTAGATACAAGATTGAACTCGGTTTTTCCAATTACACAGAATAGTGCATTGATAGCTCGTGCATCTAGACTATCTGTGTATTTGTCATGTGGCTTGCCGACAACTTCACTATCAATCACTGTTCTAGGCGGTTTTTTATAATCGTCTATTACTATCGACCAAAGATCAAAGTCCAATGATTTGAAAAAGAAACTCATTCGTGTTTTCCAGTATGTGTAGTTTGTTCTATCAAATAGTGGGGGTCTATTTATGGATTGTCCTTCACCGTTGAATATAGATTTAACGGTTGCCATATATATATACTCTCTAGAGTGGTTATAGATATGTATAACCTGCTTTGATACCAATTGTAGGATCATTGAGCACCTCTAAAGTGGGAATGAATAGAGTGTGTACATGTGCAACGAAAATAATCACCTCTTAAAAATAAGCAGTTATCGACTATGGCAAAAATGAGAGACAATAATAAATGTAGTAAAGTAAGAAATCAGATAATCAAACTCAGTGACACAGTGATGTATACTGGTCTCCCTCTGAGAGGACTACTCCAGTATCGAGTACTCTTGCTCGATGTTAATATACTATTCACAAGCTAATTGAAAGCTTGTAGTCTCTTACAATACCGTGCTTGGTGACAAGCACACGACTAACTCAACAAACTTAATTTAGAAAACTGGAACATTTTATGAATTGCAACCTCTGATACAACTCTTCTGAACCAAAACTCTAGATTGAAATAAAACTGTACTAGCTTTGGCTAGGAGTGGTATTAGGCTACATTTGAAAGCTTTTGCTCGAGAAAACACTTTAGAAAGATAGAGAAGAGAGAGTGAATGAGTGATTTGGAATGGTTGAAATCCTTCTATATTTATAGTATTTTTTTGGACCGAACTCGGATAGAACTCGGGCAGAGTTCGGATGTATGAATCTCGTAAATGAACACTAGATGCAGATTTGGTAGGAACTGATCAAAATATAGGGACCGAACTTGGGACGAACTAGGATCGAACTTGGTCAGAGTTTGCCTAGAGTTCTGTTTGGTCAGAACTCAAAATGAATAGACCAAATTTCATTGGTTTTGGGCTTTTGAGTTTTTGGGATTAAATATGTGCACTGAGAATAACCTAAGCCAGTATAATCCTGATCAACCTCACAATGTATCTCTTAGACTCAATAAAATAGAAAATACAGAATAAAATATAAAAGTCTTTGTCTTCAGTGCGATTGATCTTTTGATGATGATACAATGTACTTGAAGTAGTAGATAGCAATAGGACGTAGACGAACTTCTTCTTTGAAACTTGCAACCCAGAACAGTCTGTATATTTTACGTATCGACCAAAGTTATAATTGATTATCAAATTCAGGTGTAATCATTAGCCAATGGGCCAACATGCTATTTGAAAAGTGGAGTTTAGTAGAATAGCCAGTTGTCAATTCGATCGACCTCGTATTTTTTAGACTCAATAAAATAAAAAATATACAAGAAAATATAAAAATATGTCTTAATCAGAATCTAAAGTCTTTGTATAATAAAGATGACGAGTGATAGCAGTCTGGAAGTAGACATTCTGTTTGTGTACCTATAGCTGCATATTATTTGTGTATCGACCAAAGTTTATGTTGATTATCAAAATCAGGTATAACTATGATCAATGGGCCAACATCATGTATTTGGAACAAACACTATCGAGAATCCATTTGCTTCTAGTACGAGGTGGTAGGTCCACCTACAACATAAGTTGAAGATGAAACCTTTGGTACCCACTTTCTTGAGGGTCCTGTTGTGTTTGTCTTGGGAACCCAAACATATATTTGCATATCTACTAATTTTTTCATTCTGAACTGATGTGATACATGTCCTTTTAAACCACAGTAGTGACGTTTATCATATGCATTTATGCTAGGTGTCTTTGAAAAATCATGCATGTGTGTCTTTGAAACTGCATGTGGTATCTTGTATGGATATCTATAAATGAATGCATGATTTCTCAAAGTCTTAGTAGAATTTGTCGTGTGGTGTTTGCATTTACCAATGTGATTTGTGTTTACCTGAGTCACAGTTGAATTACCTATTTTTTAGCTTTATCTCTAACTTTTTAGAGATATCACATGCTTCATTATACTTAACCGTGAGTGTATCTATCCTCTGAGCAGCAATAATATGCTTCCTCTTCTCTGTTTCATATAGATCATTGAGTATTACATTTTCTTGATTTTATTTCTCAAGCTTCTCAAGAGTGTCATGTAATTTCAATTTCAAAGAGAAAATTTCATCCGTGTTACTAGAAGATTTATCTATAATATCTTCTAGAATTTGAGATTGCTTCATATATCCAGTGTGTACGACCTTCAGCTCTTTCTTTGCATTCTTATACATGTCTATCATCTTCTGTTGATCTTCTAATAAATCACTTAATGCATCAGATAACTCACTAAATGTAAAATCTTAATATAAAGGGTTAGTGGATACCTTTGCATCGTAGCAATAAAGCATAGATTTGCTGTGTTGAGAGGTTTCTCTTCTTCTTCAGAATCGTTTGCCTCACTTTCACTCCAAATGCTTGTGTTAGCGTAATTCTTGGATGATGATCTTCTCTTACTCAAATATTCATATTGATTTCCCTTTCTTGCAGTAGGACAGTCCTTCTTGATTGGGTAGTCTTTTTGTAGTTGCAGTAGATCGGTATCATCATCTTTTTTATCTCTCTTCTTTTTGTATAATTTCTCATACTTTAGGAATCTCCTGAAGTTCCGAGTCATGAGGGCCATTTGTTCATTATTTAAGTTGTCATTCTCACTTTTATTATTGGAGGCCATCTTGTGATGTGCTTTGAATAAAATTGTCTTCTCCTTTTGTGTTGACTCTTCAGATTCTTTTAGATCAAGCTCATGTGTCACAAGCTTTCCCATTAGTGTTTGTAACATCCCAGTCCCAAATCTTACGGGACCAGCATATGACTTGGCTAGCGGGTACATACTCAAGGGCTAAACTATGCTATGGAAACCCCTCAAGCAAGTAGTTTTATTGCATGGTACGAAATATATAACTCGTAATAGAAGAATATACATGATGTATTGGAATGAAAATACAGAGAAATAGCATCACGAATATATATAGAGAAATGAGCACATGAATAAAATAGAGAGTATGTCAGAACTGTAATAGACACTAAGTGATTTAGAGCACAAGATAGTTATGTGATTGGTTTAGGTTGCATATGATTATTCTACGGTAACTCGATTATACGTGAAAGGTATAATCGGCCTGCACATGATTATACTAAGGGGTTTAATCACATAACTACTCCCCTGTCCCAATCAATATACATGGATCTGATCACGACACGTTACGTACATGATTGTTATTTGCACATGAAGCACATGAAGCACATGAGTAAATAATATGAATACAAGGAGCACATGATGCACATGATAAAGTACATGCACATGAAATACCCGATGTACCCAATAAAGGGATAATATCTCATGACAATATCCATTTAGCATCAATCTGTGTAACAACATGTCAACATCATGTAAATTAGTCTAGAGCAGGTAATGTACATACTACCATAAAAAAATAATCAGAGGTAGGAACTCGCCTCATATCCTAAACGACGACTGAGGATCGATGTCCGAATCGACGTCGCAAAGACCTAATATGAATTTACAGAGTTACTTAGTGTTCTAGAGTAAAAAAATAAATTTAAATGCATTAATTATATGCTTCTAGGACTTTTCTAGGTCATGGAAGTCAAACTAAGTCAATACTAGCCAAACTAGGTCAAAGCTAGTCAATTCTAGGTTAAACTAGCTCAATTTTGTTGAACTAGCCAATTCTAAGTTGTATGAGTCTGTTTCTAGGATATTGGAACCATACCCTATGTTTCTAGGCTATACTAGTTAAACTAGGATATCATGGTAGCCTATTACTTATATTACTTAGGTAATTCTGTTACCTATTGTAGAAGCATGGAAAAGATGGGGTTCATGCGGATCACATTTACAAAGCTAACCGCATGAGTACTTTGGGCCAAGTTAATTTTGTCCGCAAAAGGAAGAGCCGCATGATAGACTCGGCGGTCCAGAATGCCCATGGGGCCCATCATTGTTGTCTCTGATTATATTTAAAAGCGACTAAACTGAGTTAGGCCGCAGAAGGAAGAGCTACTTATGCGGCCAAGCTGATCAGCCGCAGAAGCCCCTCTGACAAAGCTGACAACTCTGATAAAGTTGACAACTCTGACACATCCTGATAAAAAGATGAAGATAAGACGTGACCTTTCGAAAAATTCAAAAAGTGTCATGTCACCAGACATAGGGCCCACGTGTCTGAGAATTCATGCGGTCCGAGGCATGGTCCACAGGGGTGTCATGCGGCCAGGGGGACTATAACTTGAGCTGCATGAGCCTTATGCGGCTCAGAATGCAGGATCTATGCGGCCCAAAAGTCTCTAAGCTTCACGCGGCTAAGAGGGACAACGACTTGAGCCGCATGAGCCTTATGCGACCCAGAATGCAGGATCTATGCGGTCTAAAAGTCTCCAAGCTTCATGCGGACTGGTGGTACTGCTGGTGGGACACGTGGCTATGGGTGACTACTACCTGACCCGCATGAGTATTATGCGGCCCTGCATGGCCGAGCACTAAAAGACCTATGCGGCCCAAAATGACCCAAGTAGATTGATTCTATTCTGCGATAGGACACGTGGCAAGTCGACCAAGTCTCAACCACCCAGATTTGCTGCAAAGAAATCTCAACAAGTCACCAGCTGGCAGCCAAAGACTGAGTCTTCGTGTGCTGTTACAGCCACATGGCCACAAGACCATCTATGTGGCCCCAAAATACGCTTCATTCTGAAATCATTATAAACAGCAGGGTATAACACCAATACAAAAGGCTGGCAATTTTCTCAAGAGCAAAGATCGTGTCTGATAGCCCAAGGAGTAAGGCAGAGTTCCTATACTTCTCCCGAGCCTCCACCGTTACCCCCTAGAATCAAAACTAAATTGTACTTAGATTGTTTCCTAGGATTTCTTTCTAGGCTTCCTGTTGTACTTTCAAAATTTGCAATCAAAACTAGTTCCTCTGTAGTTCTTGTGTTGATAATCAATGGCAAACACGATGGCGACTCTGTTAGGGACTTCTTTCTCCACTGATGAGAAATTAGTGACGCAATCTACACGTCCAAGCTCGACTCTATGCAGCAGATGCTTGTTGTTCGCTTCGATCAATAAGCATTCAAGGAAATGCTCTCCGATGGGAGCACCAGTCCAGTACAGAAGCGAGCCAACCCGAAAAGAGCCCGCAGGACATAGAGGCCCAAGACCACTGCCCTTCGCCAGGCTCTGGAAGAAGCTCCTCTCCCTACTCAAGATGGCAACCAAAGCTACTATACGGCCTCGCTTCGAGCCACAGAGGACCCCGCTGTCCCCAAATCTGGCAAAGGAAAATACTATGATGCTGGACTTTTGGGGCATAAGGGAAACTCATGCGATCGAAGAAAAGACCGTATAAGGAAGGTGGTAGCAGGCAGACTGCCTATGCAACAGCCAATCCTAGCCGCAGGCAGATTTCCCATGCGGCAGCCAATCTTGGCAGCAGACACGATGCCCCATGAGGCCCTGTCAGAAGCTCTGTCTTTGACCGTCTCTCATGCGGACAAGACCCCATGCGGCCCATTGAAAATGCTAAAGCTTCCAACTTGGACTCTTTCTACTACGCGCCTTTGGGTGCTAAATCGAAGAAGTCTAGGGCAGTGCAGGCTTAACAAGCCCAGTCAACTGTCCAATCTGCTGACCGTCAGTAGGTACCGTTAACTATTACACGGGTCCCTGATAGAAAGTTGTACAGAACCTCCCGTGTCCAACCCTCTATGGCAAACAGACAGGTTAGATCCCAAAAGTCTCCCTACAACGATCGAGAGCAAGTGCTTTTACTAGCCTCATATCAGGGAGCAAATATGATACCTATGCACCTGTGCGCTAAGGATACCCGGGCCCACAAAACAGATACAAAGGTAGATCAATCTGTCCTCGACTTGCGAGAAGTACTCATCCACAAACGCAAGAAGAGAGAGACAACCTTGGCATACGGTGAACCCTATCTAGGATATCACTGTACCCAAGTTGTCATCAATTATTGCTACGACAAGTCGACAACACCTAAAGACCGGCAGTCCATCTTCCAACGACTGCACCAGCCAGCACCTGCCCGACGACAACTCGAGTAACAGGTGCAAATTTTAGGAGACAAGGAATTTCCTTTAGCCTCTTGTAATTCAACTCGAAAGGTTCCTGCCGGCAAGAAAGGAAAGAAGACAGGCACCTCCAGCTCGACAACCTTAGCCAGCACTGCAAGGAAACTCTCATCTGGAGGATTGCCGCTGACAACCACAGGGGGTGTTTACCTAGGCACCCATTCCAAAAAGAAGCTTCAAATACCCAGGGGTGCATCCTCGAGGTCCCTGGGGGTGGTAGTCCCCTAAACATATACAACAACCCGGTGTTCCAAGAGGATGCGTAGGGGGTAGCGATCCAATGGAATTATACAACAGACTTGGACGTCCCCGAGGGTGACCGCCTTCGCCAAGATGATGCAGCTTCTTGCGTAGGGGGTAGCACCCCTTCCGAGTCCGAGGAGGAGGACATTTCGACGTTCTCCGACGATTTCTTTGTGCGAGGGTACGACACGGAAAGCACATCCTCTATGGTCCCATCTGTCTCTTCCCACGTACGGACATTGTTTATGGTAGGAGATGATCACGAAGGGCCTAGTGATCGACAATGCCTTAAAGCACTTGAAGCCATGATCCTAACCTTGGTCAAGTCAGCAGACGAGAACAGAGCTGCCTTGCCGACTCAACCAGCAAGGACACCTGGACAAACAAGTTTGGGCCCCGTAGTCAATGCGGACTCAAACACGACAGCTCCTCCTCTGGGCGACAATCCTCCTGGAATATCTGCTCCCTCAGCTGTAGACAAGGCCAGGGAGGCAAGGAGAGAAGTCCAGGAGCTTCGATAAATGTTCAATGCCCGAGACTCCTCCCGGGACCTCAGAATACGGCAGCCGTATCCCGCTGCATGGAGAGACGTTCCTTTTCCTTCACGGTACAAACTGTTTTATATCGATTTATATGACGGGAAGACCTCTGCTAGCCGGTACATGACGTATTTTAGGGTCATAAGAGACCACTTGCCGCATAGTGATGCCATCCTCACACGATTATTTATCGGGGCATTGAAGGGGATCGCGTTTGACTGGTACCGCAACCTCCCGGACAACTGTATCCATTCCTTTGACGGATTCAAACACATGTTCCTTTAAAGGTTCTACAAAGTGGGACATGATGTGACAATGTCTTCTCTGATGGACGTTGTTCAGGGAGAAAGGGAGCTAACGAGAAACTATATCGAGCGGTTTCGCCAAACCACGATGAGATTACCCCAAGGCAATCCTGAAAGCTCCTTGATTGAGATATGCCAAAAGAATCTGCTCCCTGCAATTAGCCTCTGGATGGGCGAAGACCAATTCAGAGATCGAACGACTTTCATAATAAGCGCTACAAATGCGGAGGCAAAGTTAAAGAAGGCTCGCCAACTGGGATTACACATCCCAGATGTAGAGGATAAAGGAAAACGTCCTGGAACCACCTTCAATAACAATAACAATGGCGGCACCACCAACAACTGGGACACCAAAGGCAAACAGGCCATGGTCGCTAGTACAACCAAGAAGCCCGAACAAAAGTAAGCGAAAGTTTCGAAGCCCAAGGAGATGACATACTCTTTTGAAAATAGCCATGTCCAGCCTATCTTCGACATGCTCCTGAAGGCGGGTAGGTGTTTGCCATTAAATATAAAGCACAAAAATTACAGATGAATTAAACATGATTGCAAACACCCTTGTACAGAAGAAAGCCCAGAAATAAATCATAGGGAACGATCTAAGTACAATTGTTTAAATTTTTGATTCTGGGGATGACGGTGGAGGCTCGAAAAAGTATAGCAACTCTGACTTACTCCTTGGACTATCAGACACAGTCTTTGCTCTTGAAGAAATTGTCAGCCCTTAGCATGCGTGTGGTACCCTGCTATTTATAGTAATTTCTGAATAAAGCATATTTTGGGTCGCATGAATGGCCACGTGGCCACATGGCTGTAACAACACAGGAGGACTCGATATTTGGCTGCCAGCTGCTGGATTTGTTGAGATTTTTTTGTTGCAGCAAATCTGGGTGGTTGAGACTTGGTCAACTTGCCACGTGTTCCCCCATAAAGTAGAGCCTAAATCGTTTTGGCCGCATAGTGGCCTAAGAGCCTTGCTTCTGCGGCTTGGCTCCGTTTGGCCGTATGGGATCTTCGGGAGCATTCCTTCTGCGACTTATTTTCACTTGGCCGCATGGGATCTTCGAGAGCCTTGCTTCTTCGGCTTGAGTCTACTTAGCCACTTGGGGTCTTTGAGAGCCTTGATTCTGCAGCTCGACTCTTCTTAGCCGTATGGGGGTCTCCAAGAGCATTCATTCTGCGGCTTGGTTTTACTTAGCCGTATGGGATCTTCGAGAACCTTTCCTCTGCGGCTTGGTTTCTCTTAGCCGCATGGGATCTTCGAGAGCCTTGCTTCTGCGGCTCGATTTGTAAACCCCCTAAATTTCTACTACGATTTTTTTAAAATATTTTTTTTGTATTTATTTTGTACTTCGAATCTGCACATCGCATACGAGTTCACATAATTATATTTGCTTAATGAGAGTATAATACTGTAGGAGCAGATGTAGAAGTTGAGTATAATGAGTTGAGTCTATTATTAGCTTGCTGAGTTTGTGTATGTGGAGAATGAATGAAAGTTTTGTATATATGTTTTGTGGGTGGAATAGGATTGTATGCATTTTGTGCCTTGATTTTGTAAGTTGATATATATTTGTGAATTGCTGAGTCAGGGAGATGTTGCTGGGTTTGGCCAGGAAAATTCATATTTGGTTCTGTACAATTTGATACTAAGGGGCTGTTAAGTAGAGAGCCCTAGTATTGTGGTCAAATAGGATGGTTGTAGTTTTGAAATCATTATCATTCATTTTTTTAGTTATTTTAATAAATTTGGAAGTAATACTCAGGAAATGTATTATCTACTTTTAACCTATAATTTTGTTAGCTTCTATTGATTAGTATATGGTATCCTCCCATAGATGGTTTAACGGTAAGTTATCTAGACTTAGCTGTATCTAGAATTAACAAGCAGGTGGTATATATAGAGTAGTAATTAAGTAAGTATATATTATTCTATATTTAGTCAGGAATGTGTAAAACTAGTATGTTATTATAAATAATTAGATAGACGATTATTAGAACTTAACCAGCTTGTACTTAATATAACAGGAGGACATCCAGTTCCACTGACTACCCGTACTTTTTCGGAGCAAGGCAAGTACACTCTATGGTCTTGTACATTTCATTATATCATGTGCTTTCTTGATTGACACACTGTGATACGACATGTTTTTCTGGTGCTCATGTTCCTTGTTCTTATTACTTGTACCTGTGGAGGGGAAATATACTATTTATGTGACCAAACCTAAGAAACAACTCAGGTGTGTTTAGCTTAGACCCCGCATCATGCACGCGGGTCCTAAGCCGTACCATTCATGTGCTTTTATGTGCTTACCCCTAGCCGGTCACATACTTAGTTATATTTCAAATATTGTACACATACGTTCAGGAGATATATCATGTACTTAGTTCTTGTGATTCCTGAGATACCATATTCTTTTATGTTCTTACACACCATGTTCTTTCATGTTCTTACATACCATATTCTTTCATGTACTTATACACCATGTTCCTTATTGTGCTTTACATATCATGTTCCCTTGTACTTTTATATCATGATGTCTTGTTCATTACCTAGAGTCGTACTTTGCTCCGCTCCTGACTGGATAAGTTGCAGGTATGCTTACAGGATATCATTCTACTTTATGGGCTAGAGCCCGAGATCTTAGCTGAGCAGGATGGGTTATGACTTAGCTTGAGGCTTCTGGTTTAGACTGTTAGCTTTACTTTTAGATATTGATTAAGATTCATAGTATATTTCATTCTTGATGACTCGTACATTTATATACATAGAATTGTGGATTATGGTGATCATTCTGGGATACGTTTTTAGATGCTGTGATTATATACTTTCATGTTTATCTGGTTAGTTTTCCCTAGCTTGGTACAGCTTACATCGTCGTGTCTAACGACGAAGGCTGGGCGTATCCGACTCGTGTCCGATTATTCGGGAGCAGGTCATGACATGTTTTTAGTGGTGGCCCATGCATGTCTATTCTAATGGTACCTAGGTCTTAGCGTACTATTGGGGGAATTGATTAACTAGGGAAACTTGATTACAGTATAGGAAAAATCAAAAAATAAGAGTATATCAGGTAACACTTGTTGTATTTAGGTCTAGGTTATTTTAATAGTTTTTTGTTTTTCAGATAGTTCAAAAGCTCGCGACACCGGAACAGTCGATCCACCTGCACTTGAAGGTTACAAGCTCCCACTATCTTCTATCATTCTACTATCCCTATGGGTAGTACGCAGTTGACGAAGACGTTTCAAGAGTTCTTTGACACCAGCAGGCCGTCCTTTTCTAATCCAGACTTGCAAATGCATTTTTCGAGTTAGAGAGGACTTCTGACTTCCAGACTCTCAGACCCTGGACTTTTCCAACACCGAGCACATATCCTGCACCGAAGAGCAGATCGAGAACCTGGAGCTGCCACTAAAGATCATACAAATCCTTGAGAAATCGACTCTTCTGAAGTTTGGAACCACTAGCCAGGGGATCCAGAATATATCATAAACAATGGAACGAGACGGAAAGCTGAAGCACAGGAGAGGCCTGAAGACTTATGGCGAAGACAGCAACTACTGTGGATCCGTAAAGCATTGCCACACTCAGACATCATTTCTTCAGTCACATCATCATGGACAGATTCAGGCCCACATTCACTGGATGAAGGATTGCCAGCAAGTCACAGATCACAATGATCGAGGAGCATCAGGATCTCAGCAGTCCGCAGCCAGCAACCATATATTTCTGTCAGAGTCCCTGCACTTTAGTCACCTCAGCGGGAGATCCAGATTCAGATCCAATCAACGATCATTTGTATTTTCTGCCGCAGCTCAGGACACCACTACTACGAATACCACAAAAGACGGAGACTACGCTTGTACTACAGATTGCCTACTCACCAAGTCAAAGATTGTCCGGAGACCGTTGATCGTACTGCCCGAGAACAAGCAAGAGGAGCATTGGACTACAGCAAAGGGACCCACCTTTTAAGAAGCAGCAACCACATGGAGCACTACCGCAAGGACCAGCCTACGACAGGACAGTTGAAGAAATTAAAGTGATTTCGGAAGAATATTGAAGACAGATTGAAGACAGAAGATTTTTTTTGCATGGTTGGGAAAACCATATATCTTGATTAGCAATCCAGACTCTCCTTAGAATCCTCTTAGCACCTAGATTATTCTTGAAACTTCTTGTTTGAAATCTTGGGTGATGTCGAAACTTACTTCGAGATATTATTTTCTATTTCGGTAAACTTGTTTCAAATCCAAGATTTGATAATTGTTTGAAATCTATTAATTGATACCGTTTGCATATTCATCATTCCTGACCTTGTTTCCCAGTGATGGCACCTATTTGCAAATTTTGTTTCTTTATCAAACTTCGTGTTAATTGATATTTAATCGTTTCTCGAGATTTCATTTCGAAATCATGTTCCTCATTCGAAACTTGTTTAAAGCTCCGTCCTATGCAGACATTGTTGCAAATACCTTTGAGGGTTTGAAGATTTTGTTTCCTATTCGAGACTTGTTTCCTCATTTATGACTTTGATTTTCTAGTCGAGAGTTGTTGGTCCACTATTTTGTTTCGATCTTGTCTCCTATCCAAGATTTTGATTGTTTCATGGATACTTGTTCCTACTCGTTTATTGATATTCTGTTCGCTAATCGAACTTGTACTATTCCAGAATTATTCCTACTTGAAATATCATTCTGAAACCTTGTTTGAACCTTCGCTTCTATTGATGCTTGTTTGACATTCTATTTCCTATTCTTGACTTTATTCGGGACTTGTTCTCTTTTTACGATTTTGTTGCTTTTGAGATTCGCTTGTTTCATGTTTATAATCCAATACCTTGTCTCCTATTAGAACTTGTTTTCTAGTCACTATTCTAAACCTTGTTTCCTCGTCAAGATTTTCTAGTCGAGATTTTATTTCCTAATCACGACCTTGTTGACATTGGTTCTCTAATTGAGACCTTGTATCCTATATGAGATTGTTTTTCCTTCAAAATTTTGTCTGAGGTTTCGTTGTTAATTGAGATGTTGAAACTTGTTTCCAATACGGAATTTTATTTCTTATTTTAGAACTTATCTCTTCAGTTCATCCTTCGAGACTCTATTATCCCTTCGGGATAATATCCCAAATATACAATCTTGTTACCATTCCAGATATCAGTTGAAATTTCGTTATAATTTAAAATTTTGCTCCATGTCTGAAATTTTAAATCTTCCTGGTTGCCCTTTTGTGCTCACCGATGGGATCCCTTGTCATCTCTGAGTACCTAATAAATCCTTGTATTCTAACAGTCAGTTAACTTCACCATTTCTGTGACTTGGACTATTGAAACTCATTTTGAATTCCTTGAAACTCTTTCAAAATCCCTAGGAATAAAGTCGAGAGGCTATTCGATGATCTACTATGGCATGACAGTTGCGTGCTGCAGCCATTAGCTGGATTATGGAGTCCGAGGGTTCACTGCAGCCAGTAGCGCACTGGCGATACAAAAACTTTAAGTTGAAGTGATTTTAGAGAATCATAGGTTTTCGAGTACTGTCGAGACTTGTCATATTCTTCATACCTTGATCTCTTGGGTTGCTTCGTCAATGATTGTTGGAAAATGGAGGTTGACAGATTATTCAGTGACATATTGTTATTTGAGTCACGGAGCCGAAAGTCCACTTTAGTCAGATATATACTAGCGGGGTAGGGATTCTAGGCAAAGTGATTTCAAATAGCTATATGTTCCCGGACACCATGGAAACTATATCCCTTTTTATATGATTATTGGTTTTCGAGAATCACAGATCCTTGCACGTTTATACTGATTTGATAATGTAACTCCTGAGTATTGCGTACGTCTCCTCAATCAACCATTGCTAAATTTTTCTTCTAGCATTTTATCGTTAGATCATTGAATTCCTTAAAATTGTATATTACCAGATTGTGATTTCGTACTTCGTTTGTGACTTGTCTAAACTTCGATCTAAAGTCATGTCTATCTGACCATGATTTTCTATCTTGTTCTAGTCTACCTGTGTTAAATTATCAATTTTTGATCGTACCTAATAATTGTGTCTTCATGATTTTGCTCCTCTAAGATGTAATTAAACTTCATTCCATTTATGCCTATTTAATCCTTGATCATTGTTAGATCGTATATTATTTCAACTTCTTGTGTGAACTCGGCCTCAAGTCTCAGGGCATCGCAGAGTTACACAGGATCGACAGAAGCACTGGACGGACAGCAGCAGACGGCCACTGGAGTTCGCGGTTGGAGATAGAGTGTTCATGAAGATCTTGTCGACTAGGGGTGTCATCAGATTTGGCAGAGGCGAGAAGATCAGTCCGAGATTCATCGGACCTTTCGATGTGACGGCACGGATTGGCGAGGTAGCATATCGACTAGCGTTTCCAGCTAGCTTGGAGGGAGTGCACGATGTTTTCCACGTGTCCCAGCTTCGACGCTATATTCCAGATCCGAGCTATGTGGTGGACTATTCAGAGCTAGAGGTGGGTCCGAGCTTGACCTACGAGGAGCAACCAGTGGAGATCCTTGATCGGAGGGAGAAGCGCTTGCAGAGCCAGACAATTTCGCTTGTCCACGTCATGTGGAAACACCACTCTCCGGAAGAGTCCATATGGGAGCGCGAGGACGAGATGCGGGAGCGCTATCCCAGTTTGTTTGTCTGAGTGTACCTTGATATTGATAATTATTTTTTTAAATGCAATAAATGATTTGTGTTTGAACTTTCTTTGAGATTTTGCTTTGAAATTTGTTTTCATTGTCTCTCGAATTTCGAGGACAAAATTATTTTAAGGGGGGAGATTTGTAACTCCACTTCCCGGTTTTGAGAAAATGAATTTGATTTCTAATAATTACAATTATTATTATTAAGTTTCAAATAGTAAGTTTTTGATTTTAAAATAATAAATACTGTGATTTATATTTTTGGAGAAAAATGATTTTAATAAGCAGAATTTCAAATTTAAAAAGTTGTTACAAACAATTTAGTGGTCTCCTTATTTTTTTTAAGATTCTAACTAATTTTTAACTATTTCTGTAATTAATGAAAAAACAGAGGTTTTTTTATAAAATTTTCTAGGCGGAGGGACTTATTGGCAAATTTTCTGGGCGGAGGGTCTTTTCTGCAAATATTCACAAATGTTACTTATTAATCCAAATTTGGAGAGAGAGAGAGAGAGAATCATAGCTTTAATTTTTCATTCTGTTACTTTTAGTTTCTTCTCGTCCCCAATTCTTCTCCGAAGCCAGCCCTAATTTGGCGATTTCGGCGGTGACGACCACCATGGCGGCGACGATGGCGGGATCTCCTCCGGCCACTCCTCCTTCACAGCCACTCCGACGACGGATCGACTTCCACGACGGTGACTAGCGGACCCATCGAACAACGACCGCACACCATCCTCCTCCAAGCGGTATCTGAGCCCAGTAGCGAGCTAAGCGAAGATTCTTCGTTAACTGAGTGGCGCACGGTTCCTCCTCCGACAACGACGATGGATCCGTTGCGTTCTCCGACGGGCGACAGATCATTGAGACGAGTCCCAGCGACACTGGAGGTTGCACGATTCTTCTCCTTCCGCATGGTTGCAAATTTTGGTGAACGTTTCCTCTTCTTTTTGGCACGATGTCGAAGCAAGGATCGGTGAGTATTGATATTGAGTTTGAATTAATCCTTCATTTTCTTCTATTTCTTGAATTGTTAGAATTTCTCCTTGTTTTCGGATCGATCGATGGATCGATCTATGAAGTTCGGAATGTCTCTTTGTAATTCTTGATTTCATAAGAAACATAGAGAATTTGAGAATACAACTCTGTTTTCTGAGAACCTCTTGTTGTTGAATACCAGAGCAAGGAAGTAACAGTAATCCGGACACATGAGGCTCGTATCTATTCTGCGAACGTGTCCCAGTTTCAGATTCGTCACTTACAGGTAAATGTTCTGTTTCCACAGGTTTCACTCCATTAATTTATAGCTGGATTTTTATGGGGTAGTGTTGTGTTCAGGTTGCAGGGGTTTGGTTTCATGTTCGATTGATCGTTCGTGTCGGGCAGCTTAGTTCGTATCCAATTTTGGATATGTACCAGTATTGGGGGGCGTGTCCAGGTTTAGTTCATGTCCAGCCCTTTTGTGTCAAAGATCGGGCGTGGCGTGCAAGGGATTGACTAGAGTGTAGAAGTAGCGAGCAGGAAATTGAGCTCAGTCAAATAGGAGTTCTCTTCTGCTGGGTTGGCTCATTCAAATTTTACTGAGTCTAAATTGTATATAGTTTTAACTCTGTAACTAATTTACTAGATTTGAATTATGATTTGGGAGAATTTAAGTAACAGTGCACTATGGGAGATTTTGAATGTAGTTGGTAGGTTGATTTAGTTCCATGATTTCTTAGAGTTTAAATTTTGAAGTTCAATTATATATGTTTATACATTCTTATTTAAGATGATTTCATGATTTGCTTGGGTTTTAGTTGAAGATCAATGTATTTCTTTAGAGCATCTCCAACCCTAGTGTGGCTTTGGAAAAAAGTTAATGCCACATAGGAATGAAAATTTTTATTCAAAAGTTCTTCTCCAATGCAATTGTCAAGTCAATTGTGAAGCTTATGTGGCAAAAATTAAAGAAGACATTGTGAAGTTGATTGTCTTGTTCTAGACAATGCACTTGACAATGTCTTCTCTTCCATGTCATCAATTATGAATAAAAAATATTAGAAAAAAGAAAGAAGATGAGTAGTTGTCTTAAAAGTTGTCTTGGAAGTTGAAAAAAAATACTTTTTATTGTCTTCTAATACTTTTGCATTGGAGAGAGTTTTTCTATCTCATTGTCTTTTGAGATATAATTTTGCCACATAAACAAGACATTGTCTTGTGGCTCATGCCACATAGGAGCCACCTAAGACTCACAATACTTAACAAGACAATAGGGTTGGAGATGCTCTTAGTCCCATAAATTTTCCTAAATTCTGTTGCTATTAGAGTTCGGATGTTTGGTAGCCGTTGGGTTCAAAATGAAGGCATTGGCTGGGTTTATGTTGAGTAGGTTTCAATGTTATATACAACTATTAGGTTGGTTGGTGCAAGAGGGAGTATACTTAATGATAGTATAATGTTGTAGGAGCATATGTGGAAGTTGAGTATACTGAGTTGAGTCTATTATTAGCTTGCTGAGTTTGTGTATGTGGGGAATGAATAAAAGTTTTGTATATATGTTTTATGGGTGGAATAGGATTGTATGCATTTTGTGCCTTGATTTTGTAAGTTGATATATATTTGTGAATTGCTGAGTCAGGGAGATGTTGCTGGGTTTGGCCAGGAAAATTCATATTTGGTTCTGTATAATTTGATACTAAGGGGCTGTTAAGTAGAGAGCCCTAGTATTGTGGTCAAATGGGATGGTTGTAGTTTTGAAATCATTATCATTCATTTCTTTAGTTATTTTAATAAATTTAGAAGTAATACTCAGGAAATGTATTATCTACTTTTAACCTATAATTTTGTTAGATACTATTGATTAGTATATGGTATCCTCCCATAAATGGTTTCACGGTAAGTTATCTAGGCTTAGCTGTATATAGAATTAACAAGCAGGTGGTATATATAGAGTAGTAATTAAGTAAGTATATATTATTCTATATTTAGTCAGGAATGTGTAAAACTAGTATGTTATTATAAATAATTAGATAGACGATTATCAGAACTTAACCAGCTTGTACTTAATATAACAGGAGGACATCCAGTTCCACTGACTACCCGTACTTTTCTGGAGCAAGGCAAGTACACTCTATGGTCTTGTACATTTCATTATATCATGTGCTTCCTTGATTGACACACTGTGACATGACATGTTTTTCTGGTGCTCATGTTCCTTGTTCTTATTACTTGTACCTGGGGAGGGAAAATATACTATTTATGTGACCAAACCCTAAGAAACAACTCAGGTGTGTTTAGCTTAGACCCCGCATCGTGCACGCGGGTCCTAAGTCGTACCATTCATGTGCTTTCATGTGCTTTATGTACTTTCATGTGCTTACCCCTAGTCGGTCACATACTTAGTTATATTTCAAATATTGTACACATACGTTCAGGAGATATATCATGTACTTAGTTCCTGTGATTCCTGAGATACCATGTTCTTTTATGTTCTTACACACCATGTTCTTTCATGTTCTTACATACCATGTTCTTTCATGTACTTATACACCATGTTCCTTCTTGTGCTTTACATACCATGTTCTCTTATACTTTCATATCATGATGTCTTGTTCATTACCTAGAGCTGTACTTTGCTCCGCTCCTGACTGGATAAGTTGCAGGTATGCTAGCAGGATATCATTCTACTTTATGGGCCAGAGCCCGGGATCTTAGCTGAGCAGGAAGGGTCATGACTTAGCTTGAGGCTTCAGGTTTAGACTATTAGCTTTACTTTTAGATATTGATTTAGGATTCATAGTACATTTCATTCTTGATGACTCGTACATTTATATACATAGAATTATGGATTATGGTGATCATTCTGGGATACGTTTTTAGATGCTGTGATTATATACTTTCATGTTTATCTGGTTAGTTTTTCCTAGCTTAGTACAGCTTACTTCATCGTGTCTAACGACGAAGGCTGGGCGTGTCCGACTTGTGTACGATTATTCGGGAGCGGGTCGTGACACTTATACTATATAATCATGCCTAACACTATTGAACCCTAATTAGCATATAATATATATATATCTCATCTTTAGGTTTGTGGCATCACTCTGAGCATCGACTCCATTTGACAGCTCAGGACCGCAGACGAGTACATTTACTGATAGTTTTCATTGTCTTGATATCTGATTCAGTTGAAGTGTGTTACTCGATTTTCAGTCATGATAGTTCACGGACTAGTATATGTTAGATCATGACATGAGATGTTATTTCTGGACTTTCTTGGTATTTTGGTACACGATATTTCTTATTTTTTATACTGTATAGACATCGATTTGGGAGTGGGCTGGCCCCTGCTTTTGAATCCCGTGTCATGACGTGTCATGTCCAGATCTATTATACTATTCGGGGGTAGGAAATTATTAGGGCTATGTGATCAAAGCCTCATGTCACTATATTCATGTGCTTGTGCCACTCTCACCTTACGTAGGGTGTAGCGAGATCTTGTTCATGTGCTCGTTATTCAGGTTGGCCGACATGACCCTTTCCAGATTTTCATGTGATTGTCGGGCCAAGTGGATAGCCTATCCCGTAATATTTTCCAAGCCGATCACATAATGCTCTAATAATTCAAGTCACATTTTTATATTATTTATCATAGGAGGCTAAGTTCTGTTCGGGAGAAGGGTTACAACCCCGGTCCTTGTTTGGTTTAAGGGTTGTAACTCGGCTTCCGAATAGTTCCCAAGTCATCATATATATATATATATATTGTCGTCCTATTCAGTACTCACATCTTGATATATATTTCCTGTTGATTTTATCTCGTATTTCACATATTCTATATGCTCTATGCTATACTTTGATTGGAGGCTAGGTTCTGTTCGGGAGAAGGGTTACAACCCCGGTCCTTGCTTGGTTTACGGGTTGTAGCTCGGCTTTCAAATGGCTCCCAAGTCATCCCATATCTTTGTCTTGTATTTCATTATACTGTCTCTTATAGAATTTGTCAATTCATATGGAACTGTTGTTAGTGTTTGTATTTGCTCATTTTCCTGACAAGATAATCGTTGATGTTTACAGAGTACATGTTAGCTGATTGCTCTACCTTTTACGGGTATGGCTAGGATAG
This sequence comes from Iris pallida, assembly GCA_029216955.1. Taxonomy (NCBI): domain Eukaryota; kingdom Viridiplantae; phylum Streptophyta; class Magnoliopsida; order Asparagales; family Iridaceae; genus Iris; species Iris pallida. Next base: position 219,374 of record JANAVB010037818.1, read on the forward strand.
AGTTTGATGAGATATTACTGCTAGATCTCCAGCAGGATCCATTAGCAGTGGATGAGACACCATTTGTTTAGATTAGTCATTTTTAAGTTGTATTTATTCTCTAGATTACTGTATTGAGATTTGGGATGTTTCTGGATTTATGTTATCTTAGACACTTAGAACTCTATCTAGTTGTATCTCTGTTGTTTTATTTTATTTCATATCTATCTATCTTTTATCGTATTCTACCTTAGATGTGATTGAGACTGTATTGCTATGTTACCTCCATTCGGAGTGTATATACTGTACAGGTACCTTATATATTGTTAGATGATTGACCTAGGACAGCGTTCTACCACCGACACTATGGCGTAGGCTGGACGTACCCATTTCTCGTGCCCTTACTCTAGGGTACGGGTCGTGACAAAAGAATAATAAAATATTTTCTTAGAAAATAGGAATTAGAATATATGAAATTATGTTAGTTAAGTAAAATGGACGATAAAGGATTCTCATATTATTAAGTATTTCTGATATAAAATTATTATTTTTAACATGGGACCTTGAATTCGACACCATCATGAGATTCGTGGCTTTGCGTTAGATCTAATTCTATAAAAAGTTATACATTTTGAGCAATTGTCTAATTCAACTATTTTTGTCTTTATGGGCTCGTGTGTAAAAATATCTGAAATCTCGATATTTGTCGAATCTTGAATGTTGGAATTTTTTGCTATTGGAATACAGTATCTGGGCCTAATTTTGTATCGACACGATCGTGACCGATACGTCGACTCCAACATATTAACTGAGGCAAGTACATTCGCTGATTGTTTTCAGTATATGATAGTTTCTTTAATAAATGTTTTAGTAATGTTTATTTGATTCTTGGTACATATGTTACATGGATTAATAATGCATGGATTCCTAATAAGGAGATATTGTATTTATGTCATTATTGTACCAAGATCATTATGGTTGTGTTTAGTCCATGCATTGTGATTTATGTATTGCAACGTGTCATAATTTGTATCTATTTGTATTAATTAGGACGGGGGAAGTACTAGTTGATATGTGATCAATACCTTTAGATTCCTGTAGTAGATTCATGTGGATAGCTAATTATACACTCACGTACGAATAGCTGGACCTGATACTCCTTGCTGCACCTAAGCCGGTCATATCTCAAGTAGTATTTCAAAACACCTAGAAATAGTAGACATTTACCATGTTATCTTGATTTCATATTTTCCTGTTACTGCCATGATTCTAGTTGTACTTATTTTACTATACATGTCATCTGTGATTCTCAGTTGTCTTCTTTTATCAATTATCACATTTGCTATATTCCTGTTTTATAGTCTCTATCGTTTACTTGGAACTGCTTTCATTAATTGTACTTTGCTCCAATCCTGACTGTATATTAATATTTTAGGAGTTGACCTTGAGGACTGGTGTCCCACTTATTACGGGGCCTAAGAGGTTTTAGCTGAGTTCGGTCCTGCCTTTCCGGACGGCCAGACGGAGGTTGCTACTGAGGTTCCAGATGACACCGCACAGTATTGTTAGGCTAAATTTGTTGTTATCGGATTTGTTTCCGATCAATTTACATTTGGCATGTATATATTTCCTTCTGGTTTAAATATATGTCTTAGACTTGTGACTCCATGTCCTTCTAGAATATTTATTTGTTTATTATCTTTATCTACCTTTAGTGTCTGTGATTGAGTATTTTATTGTTACATTTAACTATTCATTATATTGCTTGAGTTGTTGGATGTTAGTCTAGACAACGATCTACCGCCGACTCTGCGGCGTAGGCTGGACGTACCCACGACTCATGCTCAAATTTTCGAGTGTGGATCGTGACATGTTTCTATGGTGGCCCATGCAGGTCCTCTTTGTAGTTAGTATAAAGTTGTGGTAGTACTTAGAGTTAGAGTACTATTACGAGCCTGTTATAGGATATAAGAATCTTAAGAAAGAGAGTACTCAATCACACCTAGGAATTTCAATCTGATTTGAACTTACTGACTTTTATTCAAATCTTGATTACTTGACATCTTTTCAATTGTTGTCATTATTTGAATATCACCTTGTCTTATGCCATACTGTTGACTTTCGGTTGTTTTCCAACTTTCAGAATGGCACCAGAGACCAGAGGTCGTGGTCCAAGACCCGATGGTGCTCAAGAAGCAGAATCAGCTTCACCCGAGGGCCTTTCTCCTCCACCTCAGGTACTACCAACTCCTGGAGGTGTGCCAGCTGACGGGGAGCGTCTATTTGAGATCCTCAGGGGCATGATGGAGACCCAGAGGATTTAGACAGAGATTCAGAGGCAGCAGATTGAGGTGATGCAGACTGGTGTGGATAATTCTCAACAAGTTACCTTGCAGCCATGGAGAGGGTTGCTCCTCAGCAGCAACCACAGCACGCACAACCTGCTCAATCGAAGGTAGGGACATTTTAGACTTCAAGAAGATGAACCCGTAGGAGTTCAAAGGGACTGAAGGAATCCTCTATGCTGATGAGTGGCTCAAGGACATCGAGCGGATCATGCGAATGTCTAGTATACCAGAGGACCTGAAGATTGAGGCTGTGGGCTTACAGCTTCATGACATCGCCCGTATTTGCTTCTTGAATGAGCCCAGGCTTGCAGATCCAGATCTGACCTAGAACCATTTTAAGGACCTCTTCAAGAAGAAGTTCTTTTCTGCTGTAGCTAAAGGTGTTCTGGAAAAGAAATTCCTGAATCTGGAACAAGAAAGTCTATCTGTGGATGAGTACACAACAGATTTCAGTAGGCTGAGCCGATTTGCTTAATACATGGTCCGGGATCCGGAGGATCAAGCCCGAAGATTTTGACATGGCTTGGCCCGGAAGATCAGGGTTCTTATCCTTCGAGCATCACAACCTTTGTTGGGATTGTAGCTGAAGCCCAGAGGATTGAGGTGGACATGGACTTCAAGCCCAAGAGGGATCACAATTCAGCTGGAGGTAGCAACAATTTGGGACCAACAAAATATCCTAAGTTCTAGCAGAAGAACTTCTAGCCCCAGCAGTACCAGGCCCCAGCTAGACCTCAATAGCAGCAGTAGCATAGGCTGTGGCATTTGGTTTCCTAAAATTTATTTTTTTTAGGAGATTTTTTATTAGCTATAGTATGGTTAGATGAAAGTTTTGATTTTTAGATCATAATGGTATGTACCTAGACCTATAGGTGAAGTAAGTTAAAGTGGGTCATATGTGGTTACTAAGGTCCCTAGATAGTCCCAAATATGTTATTTTACTATTTTAGAATTTTTTATAGGCTTCTAGGATTTACTACGAGGACATACAGGGTTATTTTGATACCAAATATTTTATTTGGACTCTAGAACCCTCAAACTATTTTCTAGAATTTTTAAGGAATTTTTAGGAATTTTTTGGAATTTATTTAGAATTTATTGGATTTTTATGATTTTTTAAACAGTTTTCTGTAATTAGAACCTGTTTACACAGTGAGCAGAGGGGTGGCCCACCTGTCAGCTGCTCGTGCACTGTAGGGCCGGCCCACCTGTTAGTCTCTGGGTGGCTGACTCAGCCCCTTTCCTTATATAGGAGCCAGCGGCTCTAGTCTAGCCGCTTAAGTCAAACCGGCTTAACTCGTGACCGTTCGATCTGGACGGGAGTGTCCAAATCATGACACTATAACCAACTTGATCCGCGATCGAGCCACCGACTCTAATTTTATATATATATATATATATATATATATATATATATATATATATATATATATATATATATATATATATATATATATATATTATAATCGAAAAACCTAAATTCCAGCAGCTTTTTTGGGAGAAAAGTTCAATAGGGTTCTTCGAATTCGTGGAGTGATTGCCGCCAATCTAGAAGTGCTTTTCCTGTGCTATTTTTTTAGAAGTGTATCGAGTTCCGAATATCTATTTTATATTCTGGAATTTTGAGTGTGAATTTTTGGATAATTATTTGAGTGTCGGTTGTCCAAAAATAGACGCGTCGTACGGTTTTTAAGATTTTAAGAGATCCTGAACTCCGATTCGCAATTCGTTCAAAGTTTTGAAAAGCTGACACAGAAATCTATAACATATAATTTTTTTAAAAATTCAAAAATTAATCTAGTATTTTATTTTATTCGTTGAAGTCAGATTGGTCAACGATTGATCGATTTGGTCACGATTAGCCATAATGGCGAAAACTTTTGACCAAATCATGATTTTGAGGCACGGTCGATTCCAGTGCACTCATGGTGCTGAAATCTACTAGGGTGCACATTCAAGTCATATAGTTTGTGTCATTTAGTTAACGATATGCCTCAATTTGCGTGCCACGATTTCTAAATTGGAAGTCGTAACTTTCCTTGGCCAAAAATTTGTGTTTAGTTTTTATTTCAGATTTAAATAGGTTAAGATAGGATTTTAGATGATTTATTCCAGAATTAAAATAGAATTAACTAAGGCAAAACCATTAGCCACTTTCTAAAATTTTTAGAATGGGAATCGTAGATCTAACTTGTGGTTGTTTATGTGACGGGGTAGATGGAGCTACGACATCTTGAGTTGTGACTGTATCATCTATAGGAGCAGGCAAGTATCACTATGACCTATGTTGCCATTATTTTGTAGTGCATGTATCTTCATATCGTCTTCTCACTATTACTTTCTTCTAATCCCTGTTGTTATTGTTCATGATTAATATTGTGCACGAGAGTTAGAATCTTTAGAAAATATATACATGTTCATGTCTTACTCCTTGTTTCTCATGTTTATTGTTTATGTAATGCTAATGTTTTATCGTAATAGACATGTATTGTGAGTTAGTCGGGCGGGAGAATACAACAAGTAAGCATGTGGTCAACGAATTGAATACAGACTCCCTATAAATTGATTGCATAATATCAGTCATGCACCACACGTATGACTGACGAATATTCCAAGCCGTCTACATGCCGAATTTGGTATTCTAAAATACATAGCACATGCGACTTGATCATGTTTCTATATTATTTATTGTTGACTTCCATCGAGTCTATTTCAAACTGTTATCATGTCATAGTAGTACTCTTCTTACCATACCATGTCATGCCTATAGTTTATCTTCTGTTATCTTTCTTGCTATTGTTTCTTTATGCATGTATACTATATTGTGTAATGTAGTATTATGGTGATCTTGCTTCAATCATGGCTGGATAACTATTTTTCGACTTTAGACGACGTGATCTGTCCCGAGATCTACGGTGAGTATGTTGGCGACCCTGACGTCACTAGCATACCCGATTCTAGCATTGATGCGAATTAGCATATTTTCTTTCTTATGGATTCGCATTAGTTAGTAGTTGCAGTTATAGAGTTTATATTTTATTTTCTGCTATCCGGGTTTCTTCGAGATTTTCTGAGTTGTAGTGGATTATTTGATTAAGACTATTGGATATTTTAGCTATTACTGATGGCTTAGTTGTGGATGATATGCGTGCGTGTTGTGGTTGTTGTGGACCATTGTTATCATAGACAGCATACCGTCGATGCTGAAGCGTAGGCAGGACTTGGCCACACACTCGCATTCCAAAAGTGGTAGCGGGTCGTGACATAGGCAGGTACAACAGGCTCTTCCGTGTGCTTTCTGCAGGAAGCCTGGACATACTTGGAAGATCTGGAGGAAGAGAATCGGAGTGTGTCTGTATTGTGGTTCAGCTGGACATTAGATGAGGGAGTGTCCTATATTTTGCCCAGCTCAAGGTGCAGCCCCTGCTCAGAGGGGACCAGCTTGTCACGACCCGCACCCGCTTTCTGGTATGCAAGTTCGTGCGCAAGCCAGCTACGTATCAAGCGGACTTCAGCCCAACTCTAATACATATACGCTGTCCAGAATATGGTATCATGTCTAGTATGGTAAGCTAAACTATATCTCAATCCACAAGAATGAATATTATGGATCAGTCTGCAGCCCACTAGCATATATATCCGATTAGACTCCAAGAAATAAGACGATTCTATAAACTAGGCTAACAAGCAGAGTATATCATAATAAGGAATATAAAGCACGAGAGGATAACAAAGTAATATCACTAGCAAATACCTGGATCCTGCAGATGTAAACAACTATCATCATGATCAGCTAACTAACTCCGTGCAATCAACTACCTGAAGAGATCATCTAAGAAGCAACATGTCATAGGGAAATGTAATATGACCTGAAGATACTCTAAGAAGCAACATGTTAATCAGGATAAGAACAGTGCAAGAAGAACATCTAAGAAGCAACATGTCATAGGGAAATGTAATACTAGACTTGGCTATCAATCAATCGAATAACTCATATAGATTGTAGTACAATGCAAGATACTCTCAATCGATAATAGCCAATCCTAGTACCAATCTCATCTCCTAAATTAATATAAAGGTCATGTAAAATCCTATAGACTGTAGTACAATACAAGATACTCCTAATCTATAGTATATCTTAATTGTAGTACAATGCAAGATACTCCCAATCGAGAATGGTCAAGTCAGGTCAGGTCATACTCAAGACAAGTCCAAGTCCATCAATCATGACCAGTTCAAGTCAGTCAAGGAAATATGGCATAACTGGCAACTCTATCACAAGACACAGTAAATACTAGGAAGACCAATAAACAATCAATAAAAACAACTAATATCCTATACATGCACGTGAATCTATAAAACAAGAAGGCAGTAAATGATAACCCAAGTGGAATAGTTGAAGCATACGACAATATAAAAAGAAATACAACAGGAAGGAAAATATATAAATACTGTATAAGTTCGGCAAGGTATACTTGTCTGGTGATAGCACGTAGAACCAACACTATCTAGTCAATTGACAAGCCGCTAAAGTCAAACTCTAACAAAAGTCTCTATAGGCTAAAACAGATATTACCAATATGTTCAGAATAGTCAAATTAGCTAGGATAGCCTACCCATAAGTCTAATTCTGGATACAGGGGTAAAACGGTAATTTTGGGTCAAAATAATGTCCAACGTTGGACCTGCTTTGCACCGAAAAGTATGCAAATATCTATGGTCTCTAAAGTCATCAAACTATATTTCTACGGGTTTAGTTTGACGATACGAACCCAACTGTATGTCTAAAGTTGGATTCCGGCAGGCCTTGCACAAAATCGGCCGTTGGATCGGGTCGCGGGCCCACCAAAACAGCATTCCGGTCGACCATCTCAGAATCGAATCAAACTTGGCATACAAGTCCAAAAAAATGATACGGTCCTGTTGTTGCAAGTTTTGTCTTGAGATGACGAATATGCACGAAGTAATGGGCTAGTTTGCAAAGAGGCCGATACGGGGTATCTCGACGGATACGCCTCGATTTCGACGCGCACACACAGCAAAATCAAGTTCTGTCGAATCCCACACGTCTGCAACATATGTATATGCCTTTCGATGCTTACGGGTTGTGACTACGTCACTCGATTTTGTCGGGGCGCAAGCTGTATCGGAGGAAATTCTAGTTTTTGAAAACAGTTTTACATTGTTTTTTTCCTAATCTTCCAACTGATTTCTTTCAATGGATAATTATCTAGAACTATAAGTAATAATGGGGTTTTGATCTCTATTATATCATCTACAAATCTACTTAATTAGGTTTTCGAAATTTCTAATAACTTGTCTGATATTTGCCTTCAAACAGAGGCATTAGGACTGGTCCTACTGCTCGATTTGGGACAGAGTTTTTATCGACTTTGCGTCGATACCACGGGCAGGCCGCTCGACTATATCTGAACCTATTTACTGGGTTGGGTAAAGGGTCGACTAGGATATCCAAAACATTTTTCGGATCAAAAAATAATTGAGTATAATGGGAGAAAGGCGACGTCGAAGTGGAGTACCTGGTGTTTGCTACTGCCATCACTACTGCGGCTGCTACCTTTGACAGCTCTTCAGGCGAACTCAGGCCATTCGTACGGCTGCGTAGGGTGTCGTGGAGGTGCGAGTGTGGCTCGGGAAGGCGAGGTCAGGGGTTGGAGTTTAGGTTTTAGGTTTTTGATGAGGAATTCCTTCCACATTCTCTTGGGTTTAGGCTGCGTTGGTTTCAAATTGTCGGGTTACACATAGGGGTCGGGCCTGCTATGCTCAGTTTGGGGTCAGCTTGCTAATTCACTGTTCCTGTAAGGGAACAGTGTTCTTTTGCCTTTCTTTTCCTTTTCTTTTATTTTCTTATTTCTTTTTTTTTCTATATTAGCATATATATATTTCTATATGTAACTATATATACACATATATTTATATATATGTATATTACTCCATAAATTCCAAAAAGTCTTAATATTAGTTATTCCTCGTATAGGACATTGTATGTACACACACACACACAAACATATATATATATATTTAAAAATATATATATATATATATATATATATATATATATATATATATATATATATATATATATATATATATTTTATATATACAAAATATATATATATATATATATATATATATATATATATATATATATATATATATATATATATATATATATATACAAAAAAAAAAAAAAAAAAAATATATATATATATATATATATATATATATATATATATATATATATATATATATATATATATATATATATATATATATATGCACATATCAATTTATTGTAAAAGTTCTATATGATAATTACATACCAAAAATGTATATACCTATATTTGTTTATATATATAACCCTTATATAGATATATTTGTAGAATAATACCTACATATAAAATTACAAACAGTATTTATTACACTACTCTAAACTAGTAACCAAGTGGATTTGTGTGTGTGTGTGTGTGTATATATATATATATATATATATATATTCTATTTTAAAAATAAAATATCTTTTAATAGCAATAACATATTTAATATTACTATAACCATCATTTATCTATAAAATTGTCTACTAGGTCATTAAATTAAAATACCACTAAACAATGCATGTCTACAAGGACGTCTTGGAATGCACTATATGACTACATAATTTTAGGCTTGGCTCGGGGCAAATTTGGGCTAAGTTGGTACAACCGAGTCTTTTAATGATCAATAATCTAATTAAATAACTAATTAACTCATTTATAGTGGTTAAGTCGCAACTTGGCCTGGTTTTCCTAGTTAGAACACACATATGGTTCGACCATCCCTATATTGGCTGACACACTAGTCAAGGCACACAACTACACCATCTATGTCAAGATTTTTAGTCATCTTGTACTACAAAGCTTAACCATGACTAAGGCCTTCTATCATAATAACTATTTAATTTAAAATATTTATAAAATTCCAAAATTCACTATTTAAATCAAATAACGAAAATAATTTTAAATTTTTGAGAAGAGAGGTTACAAACCTACCCACCTTAAAAATAATTTTGTCCTCGAAATTTGATTCAATTTCAATCCGAGTCAACATAGTCCAAACCGTATAAATTCAAATTTCTCAAGATCACCCCTAGTAATTTTCCTCAACCATCTTAGATACCACCAACATCATCCTTAAAATTTTGAATCCCCTGTTGCAGTCATTTCTAGAATTCTTCCAATAATTTGTTGTATCCTCATAGCCATTTCGTAACTACAAATCCTCGAGGACTTCTACCCACCTTTGAATCAACCCATATGACACAAGAACATACTAAGTGGAATCTCCTCAATATTTTAAAACGTAAATCCAATATTCAAAATTTGTCTTCAAAAAAAATAAATTCTAATACAATTTTTTTTCATCAAATCATATTATATTAGTTTTCTTCTTCTTAATTTCTTTCCTCCTTTATTGATTGCTGAATAAGCACATTCATCTTCATTAATCCTCGATCGTATACAATTCTTCTAACACTAGTTCCTATAAAAAAATTCATTGCCATTTACAAATACCATAAGTTCATAAAACTTTGATAAAATTTAATCTTATTTCACCAAAGGGTTTTCCTAATCATTGTCTACTAATACTTTAGCCTCTAGCAATATAATCATCATAATTCCATTCTGCTAACTTCCATCAATACTTTGAACAATTTTTTTTGCTCACCAAGAACCAAATAGGTGATTTGAGAACATATACCTACCCTAGCTCACACTACTCTATCAAAACTTCAAATTCTCAATAGATTTTTATCTTATAAGGATTTTTTTATACCAAATATAGTAAACTTCATCAATATTCTTCACAATTAACTAACCACAAAGAATAAGTTCTCTAGAATCTCTACCCACCTTTGGTCACACTACCCCCTTCAAATACATGGTGTCATAATATTTATAATATTACATACTAGTTGTAAAAATTACTAACAATAGGTATCTATGGCATATGACATCTCTAATCCCTCATATCTATCAAGCAACCAAAATTCAGTAATCAAACTAACTTACACTATAACTTACGAATTTTCTGATAAATTCAAGACAACACGATCATTCATCACTCCGAGATAGGAAGGACGAGAATCAATGGTACGGGAAAACAAAGAAGAATAATCGAGAGCAAATACGAAGTTCAAGGATGGTAGAAGAATTTCTAAGAGATATGATATGCTCTAACCTGCATGGGCCACCAAACAGCTAGACCACCAGTGGCACACCAGTAGAGGGGACCTCCACTTCTAACCCAAGAGCAACGCTTTGCCAAGCATCAGCAGAAGGGAGCTCCTCTGCAGGGCAGAGATTTTGCTATGGCAGTCGAGGAGACCGAGCCTACCGGTGACGTTATAGAAGGTTCTATTCTTCTTGATTCTATTCCAGTCTTAGCATTATTTGATTCTGGTGCATCTCATAATTTCATATCAGTATCTTATGTGCTTAACCATAGTTTAGCATCAGAATCCTTGGATAGAACTTTCAATGTCACGACTCGTGGGGGTATTCTTTTAGTCAGTAAAATTTGTAAGGGACGGAGTGTTTCCTTAGAAGGCTGAGTTTTGAGTGCTAGTCTACTTGTACGTCCGGGTTACGACATTGTTCTCAGGATGGATTGGTTGAGTAAGCATTTCGCTAGCATAGATTGCCGTGGGGCTGGAGTGTTGTTTCGTCCTCTAGGAGAGTCAGAGTTTCAGTTTGCTAGAGGGACTGCAGACCAGAAGGAAGGGATCATCTGTGGTGCTATGGTAGAAGAGAAGATATTATCTCATCCTCTTCTAGCAGAGTCTCTGGATGTGTTCCCTGAGGAGTTGATGGGGTTGTCGTCGGACAGAGATGTGGAATTCTCTATAGACTTGGTGCCTGGAACAGGGCCAGTGTCAAAGCATGACTACATGATAAAAAACAATGAATTGGCAGAGCTGAAGAAGCAGGTAGATGAATTGTAGGGCAAAGGATTCATCAGGTCAAGTTCATCACTTTGGGAGCTCTAGTATTATTTGTACCGAAAAAGGATAGATTGGTGCGGATGTGCATCGATTATCGAGCTTTGAACAACTTCGCAATCAAAAACAAATACCCGTTGCCGAGAATTGACGATCTCTTTGATCAGTTAAGCGGCACGAATGTATTTTGAAGATTGACTTGAGGTCTGGCTATCACCAGGTGAAGGTGAAGAAAGAGGACATTCTGAAAACTGCTTTTCGAACGAGGTACAACCAGTATGAGTTTTTGGTGATACTGTTTGGCTTGACTAATGCCCCGGTGGTCTTCATGAATTTGATGAACAAGGTATTCCATAAATATCTTGACCAGTTTTTGGTTGTGTTCATCAATGACATTCTCATCTACTCGAAGACACCAAAAAAGCATGAGAAGCATCTGAGGATACTTCTTAAGACTCTCAGGAAGGAGAAGCTCTATGGAAAACTCTCAAAATATGAGTTTTTTCTAAACAAGGTGGAGTTTCTTGGACATATGGTGATTGGAGATGGAATATCTGTTGATCCTAAGAAAATTGTTGCTGTAGAGTCTTGGAATACTTCGAGTTCTGTTGCGAAAATCAAGAGCTTCTTGGGATTGGCTAGATATTATAGGAAGTTCGTGAAGGATTTCTTTCGGATAGCAGAGCTAATGACCAGACTTACTCGGAAGGATGTAGAGCTCATATGGATAAAAGAGTGTCAAGCTGCATTTGATGAGTTGAAAAAGAGATTGACTACGGCTCCTATCTTGACGTTGTCATAAGGATCAGATGGATTTGCTATCTACATTGATGCTTCAAAGAAGGGTCTGGATGTGTTCTAGAGCAGAACAAAAAAGTGATTGCTTATGCTTCTAGACAGTTACGGCCATATGAGAAGAATTATCCTACTCATGACTTGGAGTTGGCAGCGGTAATATTCGCTCTGAAGTTGTAGAAACATTATTTGTACGGAGAGCGTGTGGATATCTTCACTGACCACAAAAGCTTGAAGTACGTTTTCACACAAAAAGAGTTGAATATGAGGCAGCGTCGATGGTTAGAACTGATGAAAGATTTTGATATATCCTTACATTATCATCCAGGGAAGGCCAACATAGTTGTTGATGCTTTAAGCAAGTATCCGGTAGCTATGTATTTGACGACATACCGACATTTGTCAGCAGACCTAGAGAGCTTGGGCATAGAGGTGATAGTTCCAGGGATTGAGAAGCAGATGATGTGCTTGCAGGTTCAGTCAGAGTTGATAGACAAGATCAAGCAGGCACAATATCATGACAGGAGTCTTAGGAGCATCAGAGCTCAGGTGCAGGCAGGATTGCTGGATGATTTTACCGTTGCCGGGGATGGGTCATTGAGATATGGGACGAGACTATGTGTCCCTAGTGGGAATCTGCAATAGAAGATTATGCAGGAAGCACACCGTTCTCAGAACTCTATACATCCTGGAGCTAATAAGATGTATAAGGATCTGAGAGAGCATGTGTGGTGGTATGACATGAAGTGGGAGGTAGCATATTTTGTTTCCAGATGCTTGATATGCCAGCAGGTCAAGACGGAGAGGCAGAGACCTGGAGGGTTGCTTCAACCATCACCTATTCCGGAGTGGAAATGGGAACATATTACTATGAATTTTATTTTCGAACTTCCACGTTCTCCAGGAAGAAAAGACGCGATTTGGGTCATCGTTAACAGGTTGACCAAATCAGCCTACTTTTTGCCTTTCATGGTGGAATTGTCTACGGAGAAGCTTGTCGAGCTGTATGTGAGGCAGATCGTCTAATTGCACAGAGTCCCAGTGAGAATTGTATCAGATCGGGATAGCAGACTTACATCCTATTTTTTGAGGAGTTTGTAGGCTAGTTTGGGTACACAACTCAATTTTAGCACAGCTTACCACCCTCAGATGGACAGATAGTCAGAGAGGACTATTCAGACGCTTGAGGATATTCTTCGAACTTGTGTGTTAGACTTTGGAGGCTCGTGGGAGGATCGTCTTCATCTGGTAGAGTTCTCATACAACAACAGCTTCTAGGCCAGCATTGATATGTCTCCTTTCGAGGCTCTAAACGGTCGGAGGTGTCATACTCTACTATCTTGGGACGATGTTGGCGAGAGAGCGCTTCTGGGACCAGAGATGGTAGTTGATGCTGCTGAAAAGATAAAGCAGATCAGAGACAAACATCGCATGGCACAGGACATGCAGATGCACTGGGTCGATAGCCACCGAAGACCGCTAGAGTTTGAGGTATAGATTTTTTTCGTTTAGATTGTTAATGTTTATAGTTGTTTGTTAAGGTATTGTTTTGGTTCTAGGTTGGAGGTTTGGTGTTCCTGAGGATTTCTTCGGCACGTGGTACGATCCGGTTCGGAAGAGGTTAAAAGCTTAGTTCAAGGTTCGTTTGACCTTTCAGCATTCTCGAGAAGGTCGGTGCTTTAGCTTACCGACTAGACTTACCGTCTACTCTGGATGGGGTAACAACATGTTTTACGTGTCGTAGTTGAGATGATACGTGGCAGACACCCTAGCCATGTGTTGGATCACTCTGAGATTGATGTTCGACCTAGTCTCCAATATCAGGAGCAGCCCGTGAAGATTTTGGATTGTAGAGAGAAGCTATTACGAAATAAGACGATTTCTCTGGTTCATGTCGTTTGACGTCATCATTCTCCAGGTGAATCCACTTGGGAGAGAGAGAATGAGATGCACGAGCGATATCCTTATCTTTTCGAACCATGAGGTATTCTTTATTTCTATATGTTCATTTCTGTCTTTACTTTAAAATTTCAAGGATAAAATTTTTCTAACGTGAATAGATTTGTAACCCATGTTTTCTAGAATTTTCAATTTATTTATTATTTTTTGATTTAATTTTAAAATATTGTATTTAAAAATAATAATTTCTTTTCGAATAATTATATAGAATATATAAAATAATGTCTTGATAATATTTTGGAGTTCATAAATTATATTAATAAATAAATTGGTTATTTAGAATTTAGAATTATTATATTTTAATTATATATATATATATATATATATATATATATATATATATATATATATATATATTATAAAAATATATATATATATATATATATCACAGCCTTATATTTAATAACTTTTGGGTTGGACCCATTACCTAGCTATACCCGTACCCATTGGTCACTCTCTCCACCTTCCTCTTCTCCCTCCTAAAGAACCGTACCCTCCGTGTTGACAATAACACGCGTAGCCGACGGAAAGCTATACAAGACTAGTTGTCGCGCTTCGATGCCTCAACGAGTCGAATCTCCCTTCCACTGGGGTACTCCTGTGCGTAAGCCAAGCCAGGGGGTACATCCCACGGAGAGGGAGCCACGTGAGCGTCGTTTCCGTAGGAGAGACAAGAGGCTTCATCGCCAGACCCGCTCTGACCGTGCTTACATGCAGCTTCCCTGCATGTACAATGGGAGGCCACGACAGAAGATCCAACCCTCTCCTAAGCGGAAGAAGAATCTGTGGCACAAGACATGCCTAAATCAAGGCACTCTTGTACCCATATTACCATCAACTGCCGTTGTTAGCAGACGGCTGCGCCATCGTCGAGTAGGCGCTCCGTCTTCCAGAGACTCTACTCCATGCCGACTCCACGCCATAGGCCTAATAGAGGATCGGTGAGACATAGAGAAGATGAGCCCCGTATCGCCACATGCTACGCGGCGCAGGGTTCCAGAGCTTTCAAGGATCCCTCCCAGAATCCTTACATATCAGTTGCTAAACCGAAGAAGAGGTTAGAGAACAGCAAAGCTAACGTACCCGATGCAGGTATGTTCCAAGGCACTCGTTCCAAATCTGCGTTGGGTTCCTTATCAAAATCTGGGGGTAGCCAGCTTCCTACCATGCACAACCATGTGTTCTAATATGACGAGGTGCAATACGACACAGATGTCTCCATTGGCGCAGCAAGTCACCAGACCGGGGGTAGCAACCATACTGAGTCCGAAGAAAATCATAATCTTATGGTATATCCTCAGGGCAGCGAGACTCAGGCGTCTGAGCCAGAAAGTAAAGGATCCACAACTCCCTCGAGTCACCCTCACACTCGATCTGTGTTCATGGCCGATAGCAATGAGGAAGACAACAACGAAGCCCTTAGGCGTATCGAAGTCCTCGAGACAAAGTTGGAAATGCTGACGGATACCATGAAGACCCTGTCCTCGGTTATAATCGACCACAAGAGTAGCATGGCCCCCGCTGCCTCTACACCTGCGCGTGATCTGCCAACCAATGACGAATCCAGCAAGTTACCTACTGCCAATCAGGTAGGACCATCCTCGTCTACTCCATTGACAACAGGCTCCGTAATGCCGGCCGAGATACATCAGGCCATCAAGGAGTTGTATGCTCGTCAGGATGCCAAGGAGAAGCAAGTAATGCTCCAGAAGATGGGAATCCGGCAGTCATTCCCTGCCGAGTGGGACAACGTCGTCTATCCTTCCAAATACAATCCGCAGACGCTTACACCTTATGAAGGGAAGGGGTCTCTTTGACAATACTTGAGGTACTTTGGCTCAGTAACGGGGCACCTGCCAAAGGATAACGCCCTCCTGTCCAATAAATTCATAGGAGCCCTGCAGGGGGTAGCCTATGAGTGGTTCTGCAGTCTTTCGGATGACTGTATCTCGTCATTTGAAGACCTGAAGTCTCACTTCGTGGACCGATTCTACGAAGACAGGGGCATCCTTTTCAGAAAGCAAAGGAGACAGGGGAATTTCAAGAGAGGCACTAAAGCTCGTCTATCCCAGTAGAGCTGTGGACTGCCTCGAAGCTACTTTTTATTCCAGTCAAGTTGCAAGTTTCTTTTCCTTTGAAGGTGTCTTTTCATTTCCAGCATATAATAAAGGGATATGATGTATGAGCATTGCGACTATTTTTTAAAAGGGAGTCTTAAAGAGAATCATGTAGCCAAGATAAGACAATCTAGGTTTGCAAAGCTTTGTACTTGTATTCCTATAGAGTTTATCAATAAAAGAAGTATTTTTATTTCAAATCTTTGTGTCACATATTTAGTTTTTTGCAATAAATGGGTGCGTGTGCGTGTTTTGCTTGACTAGTTGTTTTGTGCAGGTACATTGGCCTTGTGCAAGCACAACTTAGGCTTGCACGACATCACGCCTTAGCGAGGACGAACGATCCCGCAGGGATCTAGGCAAGGCGGACGACCCTAACTGGATCGGGGCATGACAAAGTGGTATCAGAGCACGGCTTTACGTACTTGGCATCTTGCAAATATCGTTTTCGAAAAAGTATATAAAGTATTTTGATGGCTTTCAAAAGTCTCGATTTTGAGTTATTAAAACCAATGACCCATACAATAAGTCCATAATATTTTAAGAGACTGATAGAAGTTATACTCTTTTGTAGAGAAATGGCTCCTCCTCGACCATCTGGCTCGAACGATCCGATAGAACGGATCATGACCTTGTTGGAACTACAGAGGCAAGATAATGAGGAGCGTGGCCAGATGCAACAGGCTAGACTGGAGGCCCAACAGAAGCAGTTGGATGCCTTGACCCAACTTGTAACTGCGCTTGCGGTAAATTGAGATACCACCGCAGCAACCAAACCAACGGGAACACCAGAGATTGAGCCTGTGGAGGGTAACGAACCCCAGCCGGCGCAAAGACACTCTTCCTTTAGGCCAAAGGACTTCTTAGACGTGAAACCTCCAGAATTTGAAGGCAGGACATCACCAGATAAGGTGATGGACTAGATTGATCAAATGGAGAGTCTGTTCGCATTTGTGGGAGTTCCGAGTAGCAAGAAGGTAGTTTGTGTCATTTTGCTACTACGTCTGCGGACAAAAGATTAGTGGAAAGAGAAGAAACTAGAGCTGCTCACAACTGCTAGGGGTGGAAAGATTTTTTAGGCCTCGTTCAAGAAAGCATTTTTGGCACAGTATCTTCCTTCTGCTATCAGCCAGAAAATGAAGAATGATTTTATATTATTAAAGCAAGGGAGCATGTCCGTGGAAGACTATGAATCTGAATTTGCCAAGCTGGCAAATTTTGCTACTGTTATGTTACCAACGAAGCAGGCCTGCATAAATCGGTTCGTTCAAGGTCTGAACGATGACATCCAGTTGAGTGTACTAAACCGAGAATGTGAGTCATATCCTCAGGCCTTTGAGGAAGCACTACAGGTGGAACAATTTAGCCTGAGGAAGGCATCAGCTAAAATTCAGAACAGTCGCAATCCATCTACAAAAAGATACCAAGATGTAGAGAAGAAGATAGAGGAGGAACCTCGGAACAAGATTGAGTGCACTTTCTGTGGCTGCCTGGGCCATATCAGAGAACATTGTTGTTCCCTTAACAAGAAATGATACAACTGTGGTCAGAAGGGCCATATTTTCAAAGATTGTCCAAAGAAAAGACATACGACACGAAACAGAGAAGATATAGAGGAGTGTGGGCCACTGCTAGACCCACTGCCGCTTCGAGATAACCCGCACAATCAGCAGATGTGGAATGCCAATAATACGATAGCTCACGTCTATAGCCTCGCCTCCTTACTTGATACTGATGGCAATTCTAGTAGGGGTGAGTTTAAATCTTAAGTTTTGAGAACAAAACTTTTTCTCAGTGGGTTATTATGCAGTGCCCCGCTCCTCGCGGTCCACTATGTACTACCCACGGCTTGCTGACTCAGTCTTGAACTGAGTATTTGGGGAAACCATTGCCGGTATCGATTGATCACGGATGAAATGCAATGAACCTTTCCAACTGATGGATCGGCTTCTATTAAAATGAATACAATAGTTTTTGTTGGATGTTTTCTTTCGCTGCTTGGTTTTGATGAATACATTTTCGTGTTGGTTTTCGATGATTGGTTTTTATTGTTCGCTTTCATCGCATATCGCATTCATTCTAAATCTTGAGAGAAAGAGACCGAAGTATGCTGATCAAATATTGGTGCCTATGCAGGGGGAGGTATAGACATACACAGGACGTGAACGACGCGTGAAGTCCCTCATTCTCTCAACTAAGATTCATCTTGGTGAGTTGCTTCAACCGAACAAACATTGATCTGTACGCCCTAATAAAAATGATCTCTAGTCCACTCTTTTGTTGTGTTCCGCTGATCAACGATACAAAACCAACAAAAGATAAGAAACAAAGAATTGAACTCAGATGCTAAATCAAACGACAGATACCTTACTTGTATTCAATATGAATGATTTCAAGTTCTTATTTTGCTACAAGAGATTTGATGTAAATATTGCTAAAGTTACATGACAGAGATGATACGGCTTGCCGTATAGAGAACAAAGAGTAAGACGGAAATACTGAAAGTTGCATATGTTGTCATAATAGAGATTTATTTGATAGAGTGCATTCATGCATTTGGTCTCGGACAACTTGTGTACACAGGGGCAATCCTCACGACCAGTTTGGGGGCGCCTGAACTGCTCGGCCTAGGGAGGATTAGAGTAACACCCTACGGTAAAGAAACCAAAGGGTGTATAGAGTGTCCTTAGCGTCGAGCTGAACCCAAGAGTCACAGCGGCTAATCACGGGGAATAACCCGTGGACCAACATGTAGTTAGGTGCATTTATGAAATCAGAGTGCATTGCTATCCTAACAAAAGATGCAGAGTTAAACATTATGCCTTTATATCATATGCAAATTGTGCTAACATGTCTTGTACAGGGATGACTGTCGGCGATGGTAAGATTTATTATGCAAGTGCTTTCTACTGCTATGTTTCTTATAAATTGTTAAAAAGAATCTAGATAAGTAGAAAGATCACTAGTAAAATGTTAGCTCCATATGTTGATTTAGTGCAGAGATTTGCGAGATCGGCCAAAAGCCGCTCGCCAGTACATGATGTGTCTTGACCCACATTGTGGACATCCTTTTCAGAAAGCAAAGGAGACATGGGGATTTCAAGAGAGGCACTAAAGCTCGTCTAGCCCAGTAGAGCTGTGGACTGCCTCGAAGCTACTTTTCATTCCAGTCAAGTTGTAAGTTTCTTTTCCTTTGAAGGTGTCTTTTTTATTTCCAACATGTAATAAAGGGATAAGATGTATGGGCATTGCGACTATTTTTAAAAGAGAGTTTTAAAGAGAATCATGTAGCCAAGATAACGCAATCTGTGTTTGTAAAGCTTTGTACTTGTATTCCTATCAAGTTTATCAATAAAAGAAGTATTTTTATTTCAAATCTATGTATCCCTTATTTGGTTTCTGTAATAAATGAGTACGTACATGTGTTTTGCTTGACTAGTTATTTTGTGCAGGTATATTGGCCTTGTGCAAGCGCAACTTAGGCTTGCACGACATCACGCCTTAGCGAGGATGAACGATCCCGCAGGGATCCAGGCAAGGTGGACGACCCTAGCGGGATCGGAGTATGACAGGTTCTGCCCCAACATTATGGATGCTATTGAAGAGGAGGTCGACAAACTCATCGAGAGCGGCTTCATCCGCGAAGAGCAGCACCCCAATTGGGTCACAAATGTCATCCCTGTCACTAAGAAGAACGGAAAGATACGAATTTGCCTAGACTTCAGAGACCTCAATTCGGCCTATCCTAAAGATGAGTTCCCTCTTCCGATCACCGACGTGATGATCAACAACACCTGTAGCTTCGAGCGTATATCCTTTATGGATGGATTCTTCGGCTACAACTAGATCAAGATGCTCCCTGAAGACGAAAAGCATACGGCATTCCGGACTCAAAAGGGGGTGTATTGCTACACAGTAATGCCTTTCAGATTAAAGAACACGGAAGCTACCTATCAAAGGGCTATGAGTATCATATTCCGCAAGCATCTCCGGAAGATGGTAGAGTGTTATGATGACGACATCACCATCAAAAGCAAGTACAAATCTAACCACTTGGAAAATCTACGGACGATGTTCGATCTAATGCGGACACATCAGCTAAAAATGAATCCAACCAAGTCCTTCCTGGGTGTTTCCAGTGGCAAGTTCTTAGGCTTCATCATCACAGTAAAAGGGATTCATATCGACCCGAAGAAGACCAAAGCAATTCTTGACATGGCACCTCCAAAGAACCTCCAAGAGCTTCGAGGTTTGCAGGGGCGACTGGCTTATATAAGGAGGTTCATAGCAAATCTCTCTGGTAAATGTCAGCCCTTCACCAGATTAATGAAGAAAGGGGCCACTTTTGAATGGACCGAAGAGTGCCAGCGCACATTCGACGACATCAAGAAGTACCTCACCAGCCCTCCCGTGCTGGTAGCCCCAGTCGTGGGGAAGCCTTTCCTACTATACGTCCGAGCCATGGATCATTCTATTGGTGCTTATTAGCCCAAAAGAATAAAGAAGGCCACAAACAAGCAATATATTATCTCAGCATGACCATATTTGGAGCCGAGCACCGGTATAATCCTGTTGAGAAGGAATGTCTCGCCCTTCTCTTTGCCATCCAGAAGACACGGCATTATGTGACCGGACAGATGATCCATGTGGTATCCAGGATCAACCCTCTTAGAGTCTTTATGGCCAAGCCAGGGGCACTGAATTCACGACTAGCCACATGGGTAATCCTCTTGACTCCTTACGACATGGTGTTCGTCCCACAGAAGGCAGTCAAAGGCTAAGCGTTGGAAGATTTTCTGGCGGCTCATCAGGTGCCAAAAAATTCAAAACTCTATGAAGAAATCCATGATAAAGTACTAGAGTCCAATGCAGTTTCGAACAACTCAGTATGGCACATGTTCTTTAATGGAGCCTCAAGGACAGGGCCAAAGGGTGAAATCGTAGCAGGGGTCGGGATCGTCCTTGTTACTCCAAACGGCCTAGTTATCAATCGTGCATATTCTCTCACAAAGTCATGCACCAACAATGCTGCAGAGTATAACTCCCTTATCATCGGACTCCAACTCACCAAATAGCTGAGGGTTGACTACATCGAGGCCTATGGAGACTCGAAATTGATCAATAGTCAGGTTCGAGGTCAGTACGAGGTTCGACATGAGGACTTGATCCCTTACCACCAGGCGACATCCGATACTATCTCCACCTTCACAGGATTCTTTATTTAATATGTGCCACGGTTGCAGAACCTGGAGGCTGACGCACTAGCCGGTCACGCCACCTCTTTGGCCGCCCCCGTTGGATCTCATCATACCGTTTCAGTAACGGGCCGAGAGTTAGTTTGTCCAAAGAATGCCCTGCGTGCATGTCAGAACTACTCATTACAAGTAGGAACGAATGAAAGCACCAGGGATTGGCGGTTCCTATTTATAGACTATGCAGTCGATGGAATTTTGTCTGAAGACCCAAGAGAAGCAGCTTCTATTAGGAGGCGCTCACTCCGTTTCTTCTACGATTCGGCCACCAAAATGCTATATTGTCGCTCATACGACGGACTTCTCTTACGTTGTTTGTCTCGTACAGAGGCACAAAAAGCACTCAGAGAAGCGCATGATGGAACCTGCAGAGCCCACCAACCGGGCCACAAGCTACAAGATCGGCTGCGCCGTATGGGCTATTACTGGCCCACTATGATGGCAGATGTTATTGAATATGCAAAAAAATATCATGAGTGCCAATTCCATGCAGATTTCATCTATCAACCTTTAAAATATTTGTCACGCCCCAGAACCAGAATACTGGAGAGCGGGGGCAGACATAGCCAGCTACGTATATTGAAGTGCAACCCACCTCGCTATACGGTCACGGCTGTCTAGGATACATGAGGGTTTATCTACAAGCCAGCAGTCTCTTAAGGTCATGAACAGCTTATTATCTCAATCACAAGCAAGTAAGTAAAAGTTACAAGATGTATGATCATTAAATATACAATAATAAGACGTCCCAAATATCACATATTCAGCTGATCATGAAGCTAGTCGTTACAAAATGTTAGGACTAGCAAGAGTTTAGTCATATATGATCAACCCTAGGATCTGTCAATCATGTTACAGCCCGTAGGCAGACAGTAAGTAAGTGCAATCGAGCTAAACAGGTGCTCGTCGGCTAAACGCCTCAAAAGAATAATTTTTACAATAGAGTGGGAGAGCCAAAAATAATCCACTCGTTGCCAGGATTCCTTCTAGTGTTCACCATCTGGCAGGAAGGTTGGTAGATCCTCGGTAGCTGCTCCGAAATCTGGCCATACAAAACCAGCTGGGTCAGACCCCAGAAAGAGCAAGTGCCACAAAGGAAGCTTCACTTAAGAACTAAAACCAGCAATCAGCACAAGATATAAATAAAGTAAGAACTGGAAATAAAAAAAATACACCAGGATGATATACGACGAGATAACCATGGAACTATTCAGATAACCAGGTTACAACCCGTAAACCAAACAAGGACCGGGTTGTAACCCTTCGTTTGAACAGAACTTGGAATTCTCACCATTTATCGGTAAAATAAATACAAGCATTCTGGTCATTCAATA
This sequence comes from Iris pallida, assembly GCA_029216955.1. Lineage (NCBI taxonomy): Eukaryota > Viridiplantae > Streptophyta > Magnoliopsida > Asparagales > Iridaceae > Iris > Iris pallida. The sequence continues at coordinate 242,156 of JANAVB010037818.1, forward strand.
ATCTGGAACAGGATCAGGACAAGACTAGACTGGTTAGACTCCATCCAATCACTTCACGGCCAAGCAAGAATTACGGCTTGATACTTTAACTAACTAGGGTTGTCACAAGCCTAATTACTAACAAGATGCAGTGAGACTATTCCACAGCCACAAGCCCTGCAGACCATCCAGGCTACCCGGGTTAAAAGATTAGAGTTGAATTCAGGTGGGTACATCGTCCAGGAAACGAATGTACCCTTAGGTAGCTTGAAGGGTGCAACACATGACAGTTGCTGGAAATGTGCCCTACTCGACGGCATGCTACAGATCCCAAGGCGTGCCCAGGTAACGGGATTGCCTGTAGCTGGGAAATCTCTTCATGACTAATGTATTAATCTAGTTATTAGTCCTTAGTTCATTTCAATAGGTACTCCTGACCGTGGTACTCAGGAGTCTCATCCTAGACATGATGCAAGACAGGACTAGTTTATTTATACAAGCACAATCGCCCACGGTGTCCAGGTTATTATACAGGTCATGTCATGCCAAGTAGCCGTTGAAATAGCTTATCAAGATATAGCATGTCAGGTTATCAGGTCAAGTGTACTTGTCAGGAGTGCGCCATGACGGCCACTATCAGGTCATGTCAGGTTATTATGTCAGGAGTGCACCACTACGGGTCACTATCACGTCATGCTCAATTATCAATTCCAAACGTATTACATAAATTCGTGATTATCAAGTTCATGACAAAATATCTAATAAAATATCAATATACAGGACTATAGAAGATCTAGGGTAATCAGGCTATGCTCAGGTCAAGCTACGCTCAGGTCAGGCTACGCTCAGGTCAGGCTACGCTCAAGTCAAGCTACGCTCAAGTCATACGCTTCTAAAAGGCAGCGTATGTACTCAATACGACTCCTCATCAAGCAAGCGAGCGTATACGAATCATACGCCTCCAAAAGGCAGCGTATGGGGTCCATACGACTCCTTGTCAAGCAAGCGAGCGTATGCGAGTCATACGCTCCCAAAAGGCAGCGTATGGGATCCATACGACTCCTTGTCAAGCAAGCGAGCGTATGCGAGTCATACGCTCCCAAAAGGCAGCGTATGGGGTCCATACGACTCCTTGTCAAGCAAGCGAGCATATGCGAGTCATACGCTCCCAAAAGGCAGCGTATGGGGTCCATACGACTCCTTGTCAAGCAAGCGAGCGTATGCGAGTAATACGCCTCCAAAAGGCAGCGTATGTACTCCATACTGTGCTGCGCTAAAGAGCGTGCACAGCTCAGTGATGCAAGCTAAAAAGCTTGCGTACTGCTCACTGTCTTCTCCAAACAGCAAGAACTCCATGGTTGAACCCAAAGCTTCAAAAGTCCATAACTTGGTCAAAATAAGTCCAAATCCAACTTTTCAAAGGTCAAAATTGGGTAGAATAAAATTCTCTACAACATGGAACCATCAAAACTTGAAAACAAAGAAGTTTGATAGATCAAAACTACCAAATCCGAAAATAACTAATTTCTAGATCTACAAAAATTAAAGCCTCAAAATAGAAAATGACAAGTTCTAAAGTGTCTTAGAAACATAGAGAGAAGCTAATAGAACAATAAAAACGAGCTCTCTTGTGGAAGCAAGTTGCACTTGCCTAGACCTCTCTCTCCCTCTCTTTGGTAGGTAAGGAAGTAAATGAGGAAGAAGAAGATGAGTAATGAAGAGAGAGAAAAAAGAAATGGCAATAAATATCAAAGGTGGTGGTAAGTAGGGGGTTTATCCAAGGTTCATGATGAACCAAAATAATCCCAACCGAACCAAGCCAACCCGGGCCAAGAATAAACCAAGCCAAGCCATAAAAAAAACTAAACAAGGAATCATGCAATACAGAATAAAATACGTATACGTATCCCAAAATACGTAATACGAACATAGGCATTACAACTCTACCCACCTTAAAAGAATTCCGTCTTCGGAATTTAATCAAGAGGCTAGAGGAGCAATAACAAGCTACATTAATCACATGCAAGCTATAACTAGGCAGACAATCACTCATTCAAGCAAGGAATCGAAGGCATGAGGCATAAAAAAGATATTATACCTCACGAGTCAAACAAGTCGGGATATCGCGATCGGATATCATCCTCACGCTCCCACGTTGACTCCTCCAAAGAGTGATGACCCCAAGCAACTCGGACTAACTTGATAGTCTTGTTCTTGAGGATCTTCTCTCTCCGGTCTAATATAGACACGGGCCTCTCCTCATACGAAAGGTTGGTACCAACAACCAATTCCGAATGATCCAGGATGTGGCTCAGGTCCGGGATATACCGTCGTAATTGGGATACATGGAACACGTCATGCACCTCGCTTAGCGATGGTGGAAGAGCGAGATGATAGGATACATCTCCTACTCGCTCCAGAATGTCAAACGGTCCTATATACCTAGGACTAAGCTTGCCCCGTACGCCGAAACGAATGACGCCACGGTTAGACAAAATCCTCAGGAATACATGATCGCCGACTGAAAACTCGAGAGGGCGCCGATGAGAATCGACCCAATGACGCTGGCGATCTTGGGCAACTCGAAGATGATCTCTGACTCGCCTGACCACTTCAACTGTCCGGGCAATCATTTCTGGACCGAGCATCTGTCTCTCTCCAACATCATCCCAGGCTAGCGGAGATCTGCACTTCCTACCATACAGTGCCTCGAACGGTGCCATCTGGATACTGGCCTGGAAACTGTTATTGTACGAGAATTCCACCAGGTGCAAGTGATCTTCCCATGAACCACCGAAGTCAAGTGTGCAAGACCGCAACATGTCTTCAAGAGTCTGGATCGTGCGCTCCGACTGGCCATCTATCTGCGGGTGATATGCCGACCTGAACTGGAGATGAGTTCCCAAACTCTCTTGCAAGCTATGCCAAAAGTGTGACATAAATCTTGAATCTCAGTCCGAGGTGATACTGACTGGCACACCGTACAACCTGACAATCTGCCTGAGGTACATCTCTGCTAGCTGAGCCGTCGACTGACCAACTCTGAACGGGAGGAAGTGAGCCACTTTCGTGAGCCGATCAACTATAACCCAGATAGCATCTCTACCAGCTGGGGATCTAGGTAATCCAGTCACAAAATCCATGGTCACATGCTCCCATTTCCATTCTGGAATGGGCAAGGGCTGAAGAAGTCCAGCCGGTCTCTGATATTCGGCTTTAACTTATTGGCAAACCAAACACCGAGAGACAAACCGAGTTATTTCCCGCTTCATGCCATTCCACCAGAAATGCTGCCGGATATCACGGTACATCTTCGTACTGTCAGGATGGATGGAATACTGCAAACTGTGCGCTTCTGACATGATTTCCTGCCTGATATCTCCACTGGGTACACAAAGGCAATTACCATGTCGAAGTGTACCATCCTTATGAATGCATAACTCTGGTCTTCGTCCTGCCTCACACTCTGCTCTGAGTCGCTGAAGCTTGGAATCTGTCGACTGCGCCATCCGGATCCTCTCGACTATAGTGGACAGAACTTGCATGCTGGCCATCAATGCCACACTGGAAGGAAGAACAACTTCAATACCCATCTTCTGAAGATCTGCTAACAGCTCTGGTTGCGTTGTTAGAAAATAAACTCCCGCTCTCCTGCTCAATGCATCTGCAACAACATTAGCCTTCCCAGGATGATACTGCAGGTTGACATCATAATCCACAAGAAGCTCCAGCCACGTTCTCTGACGCATGTTAGGATCCTTTTGGGTGAAAACATACTTCAGGCTCTTGTGGTCGGTAAAAATTTCTACCCTGTCTCCATACAAGTAGTGCCTCCACAACTTAAGTGCAAACACCACTGCTGCCAGCTCCAAGTCATGGGTTGGATAATTCCTCTCATGATCACGAAGTTGTCGTGACGCATAAGCTATTACCTTTCCATGCTGCATCAGAACACATTCTAAACCTCTGCCTGAAGCATCACAATACACTGAGAATCCTCCGGTTCCATCTGGAAGCGTGAGAATAGGAGCTGTTATCAGGCCTCGCTTTAACTGTTCAAAAGAACTCTGACACTCTGCTGTCCAAGCAAACTGTGCATCCTTGCGGGTCAACTGGGTCAATGGTGCTGATATCTGAGCAAAGTCTGAAACAAATCACCGATAATAGCCGGCCAATCCAAAAAACTACGAACCTCTGCAACTGTGCTGGGTACTGGCCATGACTCAATAGCCACAATCTTCTGGGGATCCACTTCTACTCCTCCTCGAGTGATGATATGACCCAAATACGAAATACGATCGAGCCAGAACTCGCATTTACTGAACTTGGCATATAGCTGGTGCTCCCTGAGGATCTGAAGAACTATACGGAGATGCTGCTCATGCTTCGCCTCACTCTTGCTGTAGACCAGAATGTCATCCAAGAACACAATCACAAACTGATCCATGTAAGGCATGAAGATGCGATTCATGAGGTCCATAAATACTGCCGGCACATTGGTTGCTCCAAAAGGCATAACAAGGAATTCCTAATGCCCATATCTTGATCTAAAAGCTGTCTTCGGGATGTCCTGCTCTCTGACTCTGATCTGATGATAACCCAGGCGTAAATCAATCTTCGAGAATACTGAAGCTCCTTTGAGTTGATCAAACAAGTCATCTATCCTCGGGAGAGGGTATCTGTTCTTGATTGTTACTGAGTTCAAGGTACGGTAATCAACACATAACCTGGACATATCATCCTTCTTATTCACAAGAAGCATCGGGGCTCCCCAAGGCGATCCACTAGCACGAATGAATCCCTTGGTTCTAAGTTCTTCAATCATCTTGTACAATATATCCAACTCTGACGGCACCATTCTGTAGACTCTCTCTGACACTGGGGCTGTCCCGGGAATCAAGTCTATAGTGAACTCGATCTCCCGCTCCAGAGGCATACCTGGAAGTTCTTCTGGGAAAACATCTGGAAACTCCTCGACTATCCTGGGCAACTGAACTGCTGCTACTGCCATCCGCAATACTGGAGGAGATGATTCAACTTCGCATCGGGAGAAAGAAAACTCTGGCTCTCCTGGAATGCTAAAAACAACCCTACCAATATGGCAGTCTATCCTAGCATACTGGTTCCTCAACCAATCTATCCCTAGGACCACATCATAATCGGCCATCGGGAATTCTATCAATCTAGCGGGGAATTCTCTACCGTTAACTACGATCCGACACGAGGAAAACACTCTATCTACTCCCACAAGTCCGTTACCAGTAAGTATATTAAGCCTTACTGATAATGACTCGGGCTCCAATCCTATCCGTGCTGTAAATCGTGCAGACATAAATGAATACGATGCACCAGAATCAAATAAAGCTGAAGCTGGAAAGGAGTTGACAAGAATAGTACCTGCCACTACCTCTCCTGGTGCCAATCCTTCCTCTGCGCTCATCACCATAGCCTGATCGTACCCTCGGGGTGCTGGTCCCCTCTGTTGAAATCCTCGCTGCCTACTCTGACTCTGGGCTTGGACTTGTGCATACTGCTGGGGGTTCTGCTGCTGGAACACTTGGGTCTGAGGCAGCAAGGGCCTCGGCAATGGATACTACTGCTGCTGGACCGGAGCTGGTCCTCTCACCGAGGAGCTAGAAAGGTTGGACTATGATGAACCACCCCTATTCGGGCAGGATCCAACCCTATGGTCTGGTGCTCCACAAGCCAGACACAATCCCTGTGCCCTGCGACATTCTGCCACCAGATGGCCTGGCTTCCCACAATGAGAACATCCCACTGCGGAAGACTGTTTTTGCTTCTGTTGCTGCTGAGGGTGCATCGGAGTTGAATGCTGAACCGACGTCACGGAGGCCGCTCGCCTCGGAGCTCCAATAGTCAAAGCCCTGGCTGCCGGGACCGGTGCTGAAGACTGATTCATCTGGCCTTGAGATCTCTTCCGACCTCCGGCCCTATCCACAATCCTCTGGGAGGTATACTCATGCCTCCGGGCTGCTCTCAAGACTGCATCAAAAGTCTGAGGCTCAAACTGCTCAACTGCCAACAAGATCTCCAGGTGAAGTCCCTGCTGTAACCGCTAGGCTCTATCATACTCGGTTGCCACCAAAGTGGGAGCAAACCGACTGAGTCTAAAAAACTCGGCCGCATATCCGTCGATCGTCCTGCCTCCTTGCTTCAGATTGGTAAACCTCGTCTGCAGATCATACTGAGCCACGGCATCGAAATACTTGGTCTGGAATCTCTCTCTGAATACTGCCCAAGTAATGGGTGCTGCTAATCCAACGGCCTACGCTGCCCACCATCTGCGGGCAAGATCTAACAACTGTAGGCGTACCACGGCTACCTTCTCGTTCTCTGGGGTCCTGGCTGCTTCTAGAATCACCTCTGTGTCCTGAAGCCATGCATCTGCCGTGATAGCATCTTCACTACCGTCGAAGAATGGAGGGTTCAAGCGCTTGAAGCTGTTGGCCGTGTTGTTACCCTGATGACCACCCTGGGTCAAAGCATTCGCCACTGCCTATTGCAAGGCATCTCCACGCCAGTCTTGGGAAGCTATCAAGGTCCTGACGAGTCCTACCTAAGTACCGTCATCAGGTTCTGCAGGTTAAACTGGCTGGACTGGTGGCTCTCCGCCAGAAGGTACGACTCTGGAGGCTACTTCGGAATGCTGGGCTTAATCTCCGGGTTGCTGCTGGTCCACGAGAGGTGCTCCGCCTTGCTGGTCGGTAGGACCACGAACAATGCCTCTGAAGAAGACGACATAGGGATCAATAAGGAAGGACTAGGACAGATCAACGATATAAGCATATAATCAGGACAAGAATCCAGGGATTCAGAAGATATGAGCAGAGATCAAGGACGAATACTGATTGAGACATCTATTCGGTAAACCCTCACATATCTTGATTTTCGAGACCTGCATGGGCCACCACTTAAACCATGTCACGCCCCAGAACCAGAATACTGGAGAGCGGGGGCAGACATAGCCAGCTACGTATATTGAAGTACAACCTACCTCGCTATACGGTCACGGCTGTCTAGGACACATGAGGGTTTATCTACAAGCCAGCAGTCTCTTAAGGTCATGAACAGCCTATTGTCTCAATCACAAGCAAGTAAGTAAAAGTTACAAGATGTATGATCATTAAATATACAATAATAAGGCGTCCCAAATATCACATATTCAGCTGATCATGAAGCTAGTCGTTACAAAATGTTAGGACTAGCAAGAGTTTAGTCATACATGATCAACCCTAGGATCTGTCAATCATGTTACAGCCCGTAGGCAGACAGTAAGTAAGTGTAATCGAGCTAAACAGGTGCTCGTCGGCTAAATATCTCAAAAGAATAATTTTTACAATAAAGTGGAAGAGCCAAAAATAACCCACTCGTTGCCAGGATTCCTTCTAGTGTTCACCATCTGGCAGGAAGGTTGGTAGATCCTCGGTAGCTGCTCCGAAATCTGGCCATACAAAACTAGCTGGGTCAGACCCCAGAAAGAGCAAGTGCCACAAAGGAAGCTTCACTTAAGAACTAAAACCAGCAATCAGCACAAGATATAAATAAAGTAAGAACTGGAAATAAAGAAAATACACCAGGATGATATACGACGAGATAACCATGGAACTATTCAGATAACCAGGTTACAACCCGTAAACCAAACAAGGACCCGGTTGTAACCCTTCGTCTGAACAGAACTTGGAATTCTCACAATTTATCGGTAAAATAAATACAAGCGTTCTGGTCATTCAATAATCTGGAACAGGATCAGGGCAAAACTAGACTGGTTAGACTCCATCCAATCACTTCACGGCCAAGCAAGAATTACGGCTTAATACTTTAACTAACTAGGGTTGTCACAAGCCTAATTACTAATAAGATGCAGTGAGACTATTCCACAGCCACAAGCCCTGCAGACCATCCAGGCTACCCGGGTTAAAAGATTAGAGTTGAATTCAGGTGGGTACATCGTCCAGGAAATGAATGTACCCTTAGGTAGCTTGAAGGGTGCAACACATGACAGTGTGCTAGAAATATGCCCTACTCGACGGTAGGCTACAGATCCCAAGGCGTGCCCAGGTAACGGGATTGTCTGTAGCTGGGAAATCTCTTCATGACTAATGTATTAATCTAGTTATTAGTCCTTAGTTCATTTCAATAGGTACTCCTGACCGTGGTACTCAGAAGTCCCATCCTAGACATGATGCAAGACAGGACTGGTTTATTTATACAAGCACAATCGCCCACGGTGTCCAGGTTATTATACAGGTCATGTCATGCCAAGTAGCCGTCGCAACAGCTTATCAAGATATAGCATGTCAGGTTATCAGGTCAAGTGTACTTGTCAGGAGTGTGCCACGACGGCTGCTATCAGGTCATGTCAGGTTATTATGTCAGGAGTGCACCACTACGGGTCACTATCACGTCATGCTCAATTATCAATTCCAAACGTATTACATAAATTCGTGATTATCAAGTTCATGACAAAATATCTTATAAAATATCAATATACAGGGCTATAGAAGATCCAGGGTAATCAGGCTACGCTCAGGTCAAGCTACGCTCAGGTCAGGCTACGCTCAGGTCAGGCTACGCTCAAGTCAAGCTACGCTCAAGTCATACGCTTCCAAAAGGCAGCGTATGTACTCAATACGACTCCTCGTCAAGCAAGCGAGCGTATGCGAGTCATACGCCTCCAAAAGGCAGCGTATGGGGTCCATACGACTCCTTGTCAAGCAAGCGAGCGTATGCGAGTCATACGCTCCCAAAAGGCAGCGTATGGGGTCCATACGACTCCTTGTCAAGCAAGCGAGCGTATGCGAGACATACGCTCCCAAAAGGCAGCGTATGGGGTCCATACGACTCTTTGTCAAGCAAGCGAGCGTATGCGAGTCATATGCTCCCAAAAGGCAGCGTATGGGGTCCATACGACTCCTTGTCAAGCAAGCGAGCGTATGTGAGTAATACGCCTCCAAAAGGCAGCATATGTACTCCATACTGTGCTGCACTAAAGAGCGTGCACAGCTCAGTGACGCAAGCTAAAAAGCTTGCGTACTGCTCACTGTCTTCTCCAAACAGCAAGAACTCCATGGTTGAACCCAAAGCTTCAAAAGTCCATAACTTGGTTAAAATAAGTCCAAATCCAACTTTTCAAAGGTCAAAATTGGGTAGAATAAAATTCTCTACAATATGGAACCATCAAAACTTGAAAACAAAGAAGTTTGATAGATCAAAACCACCAAAATCCGAAAATAACTAATTTCTAGATCTACAAAAATTAAAGCCTCAAAATGAAAAATGACAAGTTTTAAAGTGTCTTAGAAACATAGGAAGAAGCTAATGGAACAATAAAAACGAGCTCTCTTGTGGAAGCAAGTTGCACTTGCCTAGACCTCTCTCTTTCCCTCTCTTTGGTAGGTAAGGAAGTAAATGAGGAAGAAGAAGATGAGTAATGAAGAGAGAGAAAGAAGAAATGGCAATAAATATCAAAGGTGGTGGTAGGTAGGGGGTTTATCCATGGTTCATGATGAACCAAAATAATCCCAACCGAACCAAGCCAACCCGGGCCAAGAATAAACCAAGCCAAGCCATGAAGAAAACTAAACAAGGAATCATGCAATACAGAATAAAATACGTATACGTATCCCAAAATACGTAATACGAACACAGGCATTACAATATTTACACCCCACGGTGGCCTCATGGTCATTCGAAGCCTGGGGAATGGATATCGTGGGGCCAGTCACTCTACCATCCTCCAAAGGGCACCGGTTCATCCTCGCCATTACGGATTATTTCTCCAAATGGACGGAAGCAATACCATTGGTAGAGGTGAAGACTTTCAACGTGATCAGTTTCATCAAACATTACGTCATTTACCGCTTCGGAGTTCCCATAAGGATCATTCACGATAACGGTCCACAGTTCGTAAGCCATGCATTCTACCAGTTCTGTGACAAAATTCGAATTCAGAATATGGTATTAACAGCTTACAACCCGACAGCTAATGGATTGGCTGAGGCATTCAATAAAACAATTGTCAAACTTATCAAAAAGGTCGTCTCCTCCAATAAATGCGACTGGAATAAAAAGTTTGGCGAATGTCTATGGGCCTATTATATGACTGTTCGTACACTACAGGCAGTACACCATTCTCCTTAGTCTATGGGAGCGAGGCTGTCCTTCCCTTGGAGATTCAAATCCCGTCCTTACAGGTAGCCATCACCAATCAGTTAACCGTCGAAGACAATCAGCGCAGGCGGTTACAAGAGTTAGAAGTGTTAGATGAAAAGCGCTTGCTAGTACAGCAAAGAATTGAGCTTTACCAAGCTCGCATCTCTGGGGCCTTCAACAACAAGGTCTGTGAAAGATCCTACCAGGTGGGCGATCTCGTCTTGGCAGTACGGAGACCGATGGTGATGACCAACAAGACGGCTGGAAAGTTCGAGCCTAAGTGGGAAGGCCCATTCGTCATAGAAACGGTGTACTCCAATGGTGCTTATCGGCTAGCTAAGCCCAATGGAGACTTGCTAATGATGCACATCAACGGCAAGTTCCTAAAGAAGTATTATGTCTGAAGACAGAACCAGCATAGGCACCTACATCCCCTGAAAAGGGTGCCCATGAGTTCTGGTAAGGGGATCTTTCGCTCTCCCTCCTATATATTCTCTAAAGTAGATGAAGCACTTTATGTCCATATTACCTCTGGATTGCTCCTCTACGCCTGGAAGACACGACTACCATGTCCACAATACATCTGAGTAGTCGTTCTTCTCGCATCAGTTCTATGATTATCTCGATGCTCTAGGAAACAATTCACGTCCATATTACCTCTAGATTGTTGTTCTATACCCTAGCAAAGATCAAGCCTACCACGTCCATATTACCTCTGGTCAGGCAAATCCATTATGAAGCTTTCCTCTTTTTTCTGGAGACAAAAGCAAAGAGAACAAAGAAAGCTTCTACATATAAAATATGTGGCTACAAAGACCTATTACGGACTCTTCGTAGTTACATACACAGAAGCAAAAAAGCTAAAATTATGGTACAAGCTCTCAATAGCGCGGGCGAGGCGATGACAGAGCCAATCACTTCATGGTAAAGGAAGCCACCGCCCGAAGCTACTACTGGCCCGAGCCAGGGATGAAGACCAGCACAGGACTCCCCTATCTTCCCACCTGGCCGATGAGAGCAACCACAACAGCAGGCCTTGCTATTCCTCGATCAGAATGGCAAGCAATCCTAACCCAGGAAGTAGAGTTCCGAGATGCCATTGACACCCACGACATCCAGAATACGGGACGTCTCGAGATCCAGTGGTAGTTCTACTACAGCTTCTTTGTATAAAAAGATTCGCCACCGACGGCCGCCTCAAGCAAACTCCAGGGTCGTCAGGAGCCAAACATCGGGCAAGCGAGGCCATTGTTGCAGCAGCTGAGTCTTCTATTGAAATAGGACAGTCTCTTATGTAGGTTGTTCGTGTGGTCCAAGCATGAGCCAGACATCGGTCAGAAAGAAGCTTACAAGTTAAGCTAAAGCTCTACTCTATGATAGATGGCAGTACTACGAGTGACCAAAGGAACGTGACTCTGAACCTCCTCTGCTAAAGAGATTCGCAATCTCCACAAAGATGCAAAAGGCTCCAATATCAAGAAGCCTTCAGGATCCCATGCTCGGAAATGATGACTCAGGACCATTAATGCTAAGAGCTAGGTGTGACACCAGCCATCACCCAGCTCGTACAGTCCTGACACATGTTCATGCTTCTGTTCAAAGTATCCCGAGCTTGACTCAAGTTTGGGACACTTTGAAGGAGGTCTTATAGAAGCATGAAAAATCTCAGCTGAAGACATCCCTTCGCCAAAGCGCAGAAGATGCAAAAGACTCAGGCTCAGTGCTAAAAAAGCAAAACAGATGATATGGAGAGAAGTACCTTCATTATCAAGTCTACCAAAGTCTAGTACAGACACATCAAGACCATACATGAGGGACTAATTCTGTTCTTCTACAAAGGATCTGTATAGATTCGACAGAAGCCTAGAGGGATCTACAAGGGATGCAGTCTTTATCGAAGTACAACCTTCCTTCTTCTCGATATATATGCTGGAAGATTGACTTCCACCGAAGCATGTTCTGATATTCTTGTGGGCGCAACCTCACATAAGTATATCTGTAACTCGACACTTGAAGAAGCTAGAGTGTAGAAGCGTAAAAACATGCTTCATAGACTGAGTCAAAGAGATAGAACTTTACACTCAAAATGAGCTGTTTTACACCAGAGACAGGTCAGCTACTTTACGCCAGGGACAGATCAGCTACTTTACGCTAGGGACAGATCAGCTACTTTATGCCAGGGATACGACAACCACTTTACGCCAAAGACAGGTTGTCAAATCATGCATTTAATGTAAAGTGATAATGGGTCTGACATAAAGATCTACTGACAGCGTATAACACAAAATTCGAAGAGATTTGTTTTACACAGAAACCAATATTGTCGTTTAGCATGTAGACTGAGCTATTTTACGCTCACAAGATGGCTTCTTTTACGCATGAATACTATATGAGCTTTTTACGCTCAAAGTTGACATGTGCATAAAGTTTATTTGGGCTACTTTTACGCTCAAGGTTGTTTTATCAACCACTTTACGCGAGAAGTCCATTTTAGGGCTATTTTACGCCTAGTCTACTACTTTACGTTCGGAGTATATTTGGGTTGTTTTTACGCCCGATCCTTTCTGACTACTTTGGAACGTGGTTTGCCTATGTGGCTTTCATGCCACATATCTCGAAGAACGTGTGTACGTGCATCCTATTCTTATTGAGATAATGGGACACGTGTCAACGTATGTAGAGGATAACTTCGGTTATGGGTGGCAGTTACTAGCGTAAAGACAAGACTTTGCTGATTTTTACGCACAAAAAGCCAAGTCTATAAATAGCCTTATTTTTTTATATGAGACACACAGAGAGAGATAGAGGAGAATACATAGAGATCAGAGCCCAGAATATTTGATTTTTCAGAGCATTCTTCTTCAACCTTTCTTCCAGAACAGAGTGAAGCAAAGCAGGAAAGCATTCGACCTTGCCATCAGTGCCCAAGTGCGTCGATACCTTTCTGGTGACTTAGTTCTTCCTGTTGTTCATCTTCTAGAAGTGGTCTTCATCATCATCGTATGGTCCAAGGAACAAAGTGATCGCCTTCAGATCAGACTTCCATAGCAATACTTCCCAGATGAATTTGTACTTTTTTGTACTCTTTCAAGTTTTATTTTCAAAAGCCGATTTTTAGGCATTCTGTTAAGTGAAACAAAATGGCGACTCTGCTGAGGACGACCTTCTCCTCTGACGAGGAGGCAATTGCTCAATACGATGATGTGTCGATTGGATCGACAAAGAAGACTCTGGTTGTGCACTTCGACCAGACTGCCTATGAAGAAATGCTCCGGACTGGGGGTAGCACTTGCTGCTCCAATGTTCAGAAATCATGAAAGGCGCAAAAAGTTTAGGTTTCCAAATCCAAGGCATCCTCGGATCTCCCTACTGTCTCTGCAGGCAAAGGAATCCTTTCTACCCCCGTTGTAGAGGCTCCCATCTGTGATAAGGCAGTCTCTACTTCGGTGATCCGCTATGTGCGTAAAAACAAGTCTCCCGTTTGTAATGTGGCAGACTCTCCGGTGTTACGCTCTGGGCGTAAAAATCAGGTTTTATGTCCTGGGCGTAAAAACATGTCTCCCGTCTGTGACGTGGCAGACTCCAACACCTTACGTTCTGAGCGTAACAATAAGTCTTCCGTCTGTGACGTGGTAGACACACAAAATTTACGTTCTACACGTAAAGGAAAATCTCCCGTTTATGATGTGGCAGATACTCATGTTTTGCGCTCTACGCGTAAAGGTAAATCTCATGTCTGTGACAGTGTAGATAAAATTCACAATAATGCTTCTGTATCTAAAGTGAATGTACCTGCACGCAAGAAGCATAAAAACATAGTTGGTAAAACTTTTGTTTTCAACCAACAACCTTCTTATACTGCTGTACGCAAGGTACCAAACTTACAAATTACACACAATGAAGATGGAGTCCTTCGTGCTCAAAAATCTCAGGATTTACGTGCGCAACTCCAAACACGTAAAATTGTACAGTTTGATTATGCAAATGCAGCCAGTAATCTTCTTTATACACAAGGGACTAAACGTTTTTCTACCCTAAATATAATAAAGAAGACTACTCCATCTACTCCTTCTGATTTACGTGAATTGCTAATGCAAAAGCGTAAAAATAGACAATCTCCCGTGACACTCCCCCAAGAAAATTATCATTGTAAGTGTCACCAGATTGTAATTAAATGTTGTTGTTCGGCTTCTAAACGATCAGTTTTTGATCGGTTAAGTTTTAATACGCCTCAACAACAAGCTGATGACCAAGAACATGAGTTGTCATATGCGTCAGTCAACATGGCATCTCATACCAACAGAGGACGACGTCCTAGACGGAACACGTCCCAAACTCCAGGTCAACAACAATTCAATAGACTTCTTGATTCCTTTGAAGGAGTATATCAGAATACTCGATCAAGAAGACAAAGACTATTGCAAACTTCTGATTCAGAAGCTGGGGGTACTTAATCTTTTGAGTCCGAAACTGATAGTGTCGATTCATACCTCTATACTAATCCCTCTATATCTTTAAGAGAGGTTGAATCCTACGCTATTGGAGATGAACCAGAGACGTCATCTGCTAATACAGAACAACGTCTCACTGCCGTTGAGCAATCACTGAAAGACATGCTTAACATGATGTAAAGCATGCACCAGATAATAACGGCTCAACAAACTGCTCAACCGGCAATAGTAACACTGATGCAGGTAGCAGGACAAACTCAAGATAATCTAGGGGCTGATATACCTTTGAATATTCAAGAGCCTGCTGTTAACCAAAATTCTGCATCTCCAGATCCTATTATTCCAGAAGATGTACCATCTCTGGTGGGGGTTATGGTACATCCAACGACCATTCAATCAAATATGCTTCCTCAAACCAGTGAAGCCATTCAAGCAGTACGTGAGCTCAAAGCACAGTTTGAAGTTTTGAAGCACAAGGATCAGCTCCAGAGGTTAGGGATTAAGCAACCTTATCCTCCTCATTGGAATGATGTACCCTTTCCACCGAAATTTAAGCCATAATCAATGGTATTGTTTGATGGAAAGGCTTCTCCTAGTCAGTATATCAATTACTTTGATATTATGACTATACATCTACATAAAAATGATGCTCTTGTCACTCGAGTGTTCATTGGGTGCTTGACGGGTTCAGCTTACGACTGGTATCGTAGTTTACCCGACAATTGTATTTCATCTTTTGACGAATTTAAGGCAATATTTCTCTCCCGCTTCTATGAAGGAGGTATGGACATGAACATGTCCTCTTTAATAGAAATCAAACAAAAGGAGAAAGAAGATACTCGAACGTTCATTGAACGTTTCCGACAGGCGACTCTAAAGATGCCTCCTGGTATGCCAGATTCAACGCTAATTGATAGATGCAAGATAAATCTGCGACCATCCATTGCTGTCTTCACGGGTTTCCAATTCACAGATTAGGCTTCGTTTATTATAGCAGCAGTTTCTGCCGAGACCAATGGTAGGTTGGCTCGTGAACATGGGATGATTTTTGCTTCAGAGGATAAAGGAAAGAAAGGTAATCCTGGTAATAATTCTGGCAATCGTAATGCAAAAGGAAAGGACACCTTATGGTTAATCTTTCCAAAAACAAAATGATGCCGAATAATCAGGAGTCTTCTAAGCCAAAAGAAGAATATTCTTTTGACGAGAGTGATATCCCAAGGATATTCCAATGTCTGGTAAAGAGTGGCAAACTCCAGATCCCGGAGCCAAAGAGGCCTAATAAGGTGAATCTGACTGACAACCTCAAATATTGTATCTATCACAGATACATCAATCATCCCACCAGGGCTTCTTATGTCCTAAAGAAGAAAATTCAAGAGCTGATTAATGACAATGCCATGTCTTTAACTAACGATGAGCATACGGTCACAACTAATATGGTTTCTCTTCAATTCGGAGATTTTCCTTCTCAACAAATACCAGATGGAATTGTCCCAATTCCTAAGGCGACGATGAAGATTGTGAATATCCTACCTACCAGGGAAGAAAATAAAGGATTGTTGCCTCTTACATTAAAGAATGGTAAAATTGTGTGGGTATATCCTGACTTAGTACCTGAAATAAAAGATGAAGGTAAAACTTCAAAATCCAAGAAAGATAAGAAAGTCAAAACCTGCAACATAATTTCTCATGTTATTCCAGATCATGATGATTTGGATCATCTATGGGATGGCATTCCTTTGGAAGATAGGCTGAGAGGATTGAGCATATGCCCTCCAAGTCTGGCTCCTCCTACAAAGCTCAAGCTTACTCATCAGCAGTGGCTAGCCATGAATAGTGTTCCCTTATACAGGGCACAACAAGTCTTCGCTGCCTATGAAAAAGCTCCTGTAGGGATTTTTCCTTGTATCCCGAATACTTCTCCTCCCGTAGCTACAGAGACTTCTATTCCTCATTCACCTGTAGTTACAGAGATCTCTTCTTCTTCCTCTGTTGAACCACCTGTTAAAAGTTCGCTACCTACTCACTTGTACAGTCAGCAATCTGTCCTTCTCATGAAGAAGATGGGTTATGACTTTCAAAAGGCAGAAGGTTTAAATTATAATAAAAGAATATGACTTCCTTTACAAATTCAAAGTCAAAAATCCACTGTTGGATTGGGTTCTGAGGTTCCTCATAACAATCCTCGTAAGAAGAAGGCTAAGGGAAGGAAGACTAAATCCTGCAATATGGTACTTCCTTCTTCTGAGTCTGAAGAAGAAATCTTTGCTGGTACAAGATCTAGGAAAGAGTACCACAAAGATTATGAGGGGTCCTCCAAAGAAGCAGAGAATGTTGAAATACCATAATTCAACCGTCTCATGTTCCTGCTAAACCATCTGTGGTTGAAAAGGGGAAACAGAAAGCAGTACGCTTTGACGTCCCATTGAAGTCTGCTTCCAGTCAGGGGGTGGTGATGAAATCCTATAAATTTGATATTCTAGCCCAGTTAGCCAATACTCCGGCTAGACTATCTATCTTCGAGTTGCTTCGCCTTTCTAAAGAAAGTCGCGAAACCTTGAGTGAAGCTTTGCTGCAAGCTGACTCCTGCTTAGCTCAACTCAAGACTCCTGATAATATACCAGTGTCATGCCCACAATGTCATAGTGTGATAGAGGTAATTCCTAATATTACCTTTACATAAGAAGATATGCTGTTGAAGCATAACAAGCATGACAGGCCTTTGTGCTATACTGGGTATATTGAATCCACTGAAGTTGATAGGATTTATATTGATCTTGGGTCTTCCATTAGCATAATTCTTCAAAGTATGCTAAGACCGTTGAGGATTCCTACTAGTGACTTGACTTACACTATTACCACAATCGTTGGTTTCAACTCTGGAAAGAGTAAACCACTGGGGAAGATCCGTCTGAAAATCCAGATTGGTGATCTTCGAACGATGGCAACATTCCATGTTATTATTTCAGACGTATCCTACAACATCCTTCTTGGAAGACCGTGGTTACATGAGCATAACATCGTGCCTTCAACTCTCCACCAATGCTTCAAGTACGTGGATTCCCAAGGGCTTGTGAAGACTGAGTTTGCTGATGTCAATCCTTTCAAGGGTGTCGAAGCCTATTTTTCTAATTCAATGCTCTACAAACAAGAGCATGTGAAAGAGATTTCAGACATTACTGAAGATCGATCATCTGCCGAAGATCAGTCTATTAATGAAGATCCACCAGAAGAATAACCTTTGAAGATCAAAGTCAAAGGACGAATCCAACCCCAACCTGTCAACAATCAACCTCTGATGATCAAGGTCAAAGGAAGAACTCAAGCTTCATCTGAAGAATCAGTGAATGTTCCTGCTAAAAGCCAAGTTCAACCTCTTGTGATCAAGGTCAAAGGGCGTACTTCTCATACGAATGATCCAAAACCACCATTTATCATCAATCTTGGCAAGTCTATGCAGAAGACGGATGATGGTCCATTAGTGATTAATCTGAAGCGTAGCAGTCAAATTGTAAATGATGTAACTATTGATCATTATGTACTTTCTAATATCAATAAAGATTTTCTTTTTGAGTATATGGCTGTTAAATTTGTAAAAAGAATGACTTTATCTTCTGATAATCAAAGTTATCAGTATAAAGACGGCATGGACACAGAGGAAACCTTATACATTGACCATAAAAAAAATTTCTTTCCTCCTCATATCGATGTTGGACCTTATGCTCAAAGGTTCCTAACTTCTTCTCCATATCTTCTTCCTGTAGTCGCTTCATCGCAAGCTTTTGTAACTTATAGACGTCACGAAAAATCTTATTTCATGATTCCGTCTGATAAGAAAAACAAGTACCAAATTGTGTTTGGCCTGGCCAGAAATATCCATGTTGCTCAGACAGATGATCTGAGAGATAAAGATAAAGGAAGAATCCGAATTGACAAATATAGTCAACAATCTCTTAAGATTATCCAGAATATGGGATATGATTTGAAGACTATACAAGGTCTCAATCAAGGCAAGGGTAGACGATTACCATTAAGTGGTGATCCATTTTATCAGAAAACTCGTTATGGGTTGGGATATGATCTGTTCCACACATTTAATGACGATATACAAGAACAATTCTCTTCTAGCTTTTCACAATCATCAGATTTGGAAGAAATCTAATTCATCAAATCTGATACATCTCACTCCTCATATGTTAGAGGAGGTTATTATGATGAATCTGAACAAATATTCTCAGTAAACATGGTTCAAACTGATGGTGAATCTGAACCATTTGAGAATGATCATTGGGCTCAACAGATGGACACTTAATGGGAACTTCGTTTTGAACAGCGACAGCCACCTACAGAGGATGAGATTGTCCAGATTGATGTTGGAGATAGAACTACATCTAAACCAATATTCATCAGTAAAACCTTTCTGAAGATGAAAAGGAAGAGTTGATAAAACTGATCAAAGAATATATTGATATTTTTACATAGAGTTATAAGGATATGACAGGTCTAGATCCTAAAGTTGCTACTCATAAACTCAATATTCTTCCTAATGCCAAGCCTGTAAAACAACAGCAACGATGTTTTCGACCAGATATGATGGATGCAATTGAGGCGAAAGTTAAAAAGCTGATTACATGTGACTTTGTTCGTGAAGAACAACACCCAGATTGGGTTGCCAACATTGTTCCTGTTATGAAGAAGAATGGAAAAGTCCGAGTTTGCATAAATTTTCGAGATCTTAATGAAGCTTGTCCAAAAGATGAATTTCCACTTCCGATTACTGATGTCATGATAGACAATACATGCGATTTTGAACGTATGTCTTTCATGGATGGATTCTCATGATATAATCAAATTAAGATGCATCCAGAAGATAAGAAACATACTGCTTTTCGTACACCCCTTGGGGTTTACTGCTATACAGTTATGCCGTTTGGTCTTAAAAATGCCGGTGCCATGTATCAACGGGCTATGAACAACATATTTCAAGAACATCTTCAGAAGACAGTTGAATGTTATGTAGATGACATTGCTGTTAAGAGTCGATCAAAAGATGATCACATTCAAGACTTGAAGACAGTATTTGAATTGATGCGTCAACATCAATTGAAAATGAACCCTACTAAGTCTTTTTTAGGGGTTTCCAGTGGCAAGTTTTTAGGATTTATCATTACTTCTCAAGGTATCCATATTGATCCTGATAAGGTTAAAGCAATTCTTGAAATGCGTCCTCCTCGTAATCTGAAAGAACTCCGTGGCTTTCAGGGTCGTATTGCTTATATCAGGAGATTTATATCTAATCTCTCTGGGAGATGTCAACCTTTCTCCCGTCTATTAAAGAAGGGTGTATCATTTGTTTGGGATAAAGCCTGTCAGAAAGCCTTCAATGACATCAAGCAATACCTTACAAATCCACATGTTCTGGTACCTTCAGTGGTAGGAAGACCATTTTTGCTATATGTTCGAGCTTTGGATCATTCACTTGGTGCTCTTCTTGCACAAAAAAGTGATATGGGGCATGAACAAGCAATTTATTATCTTAGCCGAATGATGGTCGGAGCTGAACACAGGTATACTTCTGTAGAAAAGGAATGTCTGGCCTTAGTTTTTGTTGTCCAAAAGACAAGACATTATGTGACAGGACAGACTATTCATGTTATCTCTAGAATAAATCCCATTCGGGTATTAATGAGAAAACTGAGCATTCTTAACTCTAGGTTAGCTACCTGGACGATGTTGCTCACTCCTTATGACATGGTTTATGTACCTTAAAAATCAGTGAAGGGTCAAGCATTAGCTGATTTCTTAGCTGCTCACCCTATACCTGAAATATCAAAGTTATATGAGGACATTCCAGATGAAGTTGTGGATTGCAACATGACTTTGAAGGATGACATCTGGCAATTATATTTTGATGGAGCATCACGGGTTAGACCTAAAGGTAATATTATATCTGGAGTAGGAATCATTTTGGTTTCTCCTGATAAAATGGTCATATATCGTGCCCACTCTCTCAATGAGCCATGCTCTAACAATGTAGCAGAATATAATGCTTTGCTGATTGGTCTCCAAGTAGCAAAACAATTGGATATTGAGTTCCTAAAAGCTTATGGAGATTCTCATTTAATTGTTAATCAAGTTAGAGGAACTTATGAAGTCAGAAATCCTGATCTAATCCCTTATCATCAAGTGGTAATCGAGTTGATCTTTTCATTCAAAAGATTCTTCATCAAATTCGTACCACGTTCTCAGAATGTGGAAGCTGATGCTCTTGCTAGCTTAGCTGCAGACTTGGCTGTTCCAATTTGAAGACAAAATACAATTACTTTGTTGGACCGAGACTTATTCTGTGTCAAGAATAATCTGTATATTGAACAGAGTTATACTACAGAGTCAAGTTCCCAACAGAGGGATTGGAGAAGTCCATTCATTGATTATGCGGTTCATGGGATTGTACCTGAAGATCCAAAAGAAGCTGCATCGATCAAGAGACGATCATTTCGATTTTATTATGATTTGTCTTTACATATGTTATATCGTCGTTCATACGATGGACTCTTGTTGCGCTGTCTCTCAGAAAGTGAAGCTAAACAGACACTCCGTCAGGCTCATGATGGTGTCTGTGGTGCTCATCAACCAGGTCCGAAGTTACAAGATCGCATTCGAAGAATGGGATATTATTGGCCTTCCATGATAGCAGATGTTGTAGATTACGCCAGAAGGTGTAAAATATGTCAGATTCATGCTGACTTTATCCACCAACCTTCTGAATTTCTACATCCTACAGCAGCTTCTTGGCCCTTCGAAGCTTGGGGTATGGATATCATTAGTCCGATTAACCCACCTTCTATTATGGGACATCGGTTTATATTGGCTATAACCGATTACTTTTCCAAGTGGGCAGAAGCAGTTCCCCTTACTGAAGTAAAAACATCTAATGTGATCAGCTTCATCAAACACCATGTCATTTATCGTTTCGGGATTCCTCGACGGATAATTCATGACAATGGACCACAATTTGCTAGTCAGGCATTTTATCGGTTCTGTGATAAGAATCGAATTCAAAATCTAGCTTCTACGACTTATAATCCAGCTGCTAATGGTTTAGCCGAAGCTTTCAACAAGACGATCATTAAACTTCTCAAAAAGTTTGTCTCTTCTAATAAACGTGATTGGAATGAGAAACTTGGAGAATGTTTATGAGCTTATCGAACAACAGTCCGAACTCCTACTGGTTTTATACCATTCTCACTGGTTTATGGATGTGAGGCTGTCCTTCCATTGGAAATCCAGATTCTATCTCTTCGAATAGCCATTGCTAATGAGCTAACTATAGAGAATAATGATCGCTTACGACTCCAAGAACTTGAAGGATTGGACGAAAAATGTCTTCAAGCACAACAACATATTGAGCTATATCAAGCCCGTATATCTCGAACTTTCAATCGTAAAGTTAAAGAGAGGATATTCAAGGTTGGCGAGCTGGTATTAGCTGTTCAAAGACCGATGGTGATGACTCACAAAAGCAAAAGGAAATTCCAAGCAAAATGGGAAGGTCCTTATGTAATTGAGACCGTGTTTTCCAATGGCGCCAATCGGTTTTCCAAGCCCAATGGAGATCTACTCATGATGCCGATCAATGGCAAATTTCTTAAGAAGTACTATGTATAAAAAAAGATAGAATGAAAATAAAATTTCTTTTATTATTATTTTTGTTCTGAACAAAGGATTAAGGACGAGGACCACTGCCTTCCTTATTAAATACATAGTCAGCTAATGCATCGAAGGCATCGTTGCCTGAATTCACAAAAAACTTGCAGGCGGCCATCCTCAGTGCCTCTTCCTCAGGAGTTTTACCTGGCTCTGCTAAGAAAGCAAGGATGTCTTGTGGTGGCTTGGGAGTAGAAGATCCTTCGCTTATTTCGGTTGGGCCTGACACAATTGGCTCAACGGAGCGCGTCTCGATGACGTCCTCAACCTTCATGGAGACTTCATTCTTTTGCTGCACATCCTTAGAAGACATTTTCAATAGAGGGATGGAAACAAGAATGAATCTTTACAAAGAGTTCTCATCTATTTATAGGGGAAAGCTATTAATAGATTGGTCTTAGAAATTGAAACAACTTGTCATTCCTGAAAAGACCTGTTCATTCATTACGGCAGATTCATTCATTTAATTGTAGAATTGAATTGACCTTTCGTTTCCCAAAAGAAATGCTGGTTCATTCATTCTTTCATTGATATTGGCATATATCTTTAATGACATCTGTTATCTTATTCCCCAGCTACCAATGTTTTGTTAAGCTGAATATTTGTCTCTTTGGAGAGAAATTTTAATCTTCTATGTTATCAGTTGATTAAAAAGTTGGACTCATTACTTGTCATATTCATTTGACCT
Organism: Iris pallida; assembly: GCA_029216955.1. Taxonomy (NCBI): domain Eukaryota; kingdom Viridiplantae; phylum Streptophyta; class Magnoliopsida; order Asparagales; family Iridaceae; genus Iris; species Iris pallida. The sequence goes on from JANAVB010037818.1 coordinate 265,157, forward strand.
CTGAATAAATATTATATATGCTTGTATTTTCTATCTATCATGTTCATTCGACCTCTGAATAGATATTAATATATTTTTCTTTGAGTTATTACGATCTGTCATGTCCATATTACCTCTGATAGTATTGTATACTCTAAACAAGAAAACAAGATTTCATTATCTATCATGTCCATATTACCTCTGGATAGATACAATTTATTGAGTTTCGAAGACTTATCATGTCCATATTACCTCTGATAAGTATTTTCTATCTCATACCTATTATTTAATTGCAAAATAAATGATAGGATCACAAAACAAATATTTTATTCATTTCTTGGATAAGATAAAAAGTTATAAAAGCTCTTTATCTTCCTAAGGTGGAGCAGAAACATCTTGAAGTAATTTTTGCAGTTCTGCCAGGCGCCTATCACGAGAGCTCAATACTTTCTTAGTCGCTTCAGCATGTCGAGCTTTGGTAGTACAAAGATTAGAAAGTCCAGCGAAGCTAATTATCAGATTATCCTTGGCTTCATCAAGAGTCTTGATAGTTGATTCGACTCCGTAGGCCTGTTCTTCTAAAATAGAGCCCTGAGCAAGGTGCTGATTCCTAGCAGCGATCATCTGTTCCCTCTCTGCCTTTAACCGAGCCAATTCAGCCTCAACTTCTTGAATTTTATTATTTTGTTGCTGAATCTCCTGGTTTAAGGTGTCATAGGCTGCTCTATGACCATCCAGCTCGGGCTGTATTCTAGCTAAAAAGGCTTTCTCTTTGGCAACCTTTATACTATAATCATAGAGAGCTTTATTATATCTTGTCTCCCGATCAAGATAATCAGCCGTTAAGGCGTCATACTCTTCTTGTATGAGACTTTCAACAGTCTCACTTGACAACTTAAGGTACTCTCGGATGGGTTGTTCAAGACCCTCCACAATTTTCTCTAATGTTGCTGCTCTCCCTATATCATTGAACATAGCAACGTTCCTGATGGTAAGAGCCATAGACGCTTTCAAGCTCTCATAACTGAGACCCTTATTCAGGACCATCTTGATTTGGGTCGCCAAAGTTTTATAAAAAGTTTCAGTATGAATCTCAACTAGGAGATTCATTTCTATACTTGAACTTGGCGTCGCAACAATATCTACTAGATCTCTTCTTTGGAGACTAGGAACAGATGTTGTTGGTGTGACAGCAGATTGAGATGAAGCAATTCTTGTTACCGTTGTCATAGCCATTTGATCCCTAAGAGCTTCGGGGATTGTGTCTTCAACATTTGCAGATGTAGTTGCTCTAATAGCAGGCTGAGATAAAGCCATTGTAGTTACTGCTATCATAGTCAACTGGTTCCCAGCAGATTCGGAATCAATGTCTTTAATGTTAGTTACTCTACCTGTTTCTGGAGCTGAAACTATTAGAGTTTCACTGGCAGTGATGGGTACAGGAGGAATGATGGTAGTGGCAGCTGACTCAAGTTCAGGCATACTCTCCTCCGGAACTTCTACAGGATCAGTAATAATAGCAGAGGGTGCTATCACAACATTCTCAGTTTCGGTTGGTAATTTGACTATGCCTCCATCGTCTCCTTTGACTTCTGGCTGTTCAAGCCCTGGGGATACTTCAAGTTATTTATCGAGGCCAGTTCCTCCCTCAACAGCTGCTTCATGGTCCGCAGTTGGTTTTTCTGCAGCTTGTTCTCTTTCTTGGTCATCAATACGAAAAGATAATTCGGGCTGAGCTTCTGCTTCAACCTCTGTTTCAACCTCTGCTTCAAGCTCTTTCTGTACTTCTGGTTGCTCATCTTCTGGTTGGATTACTTCTACTTCGTCTGAAGAAGAAGCCTCTTTATCAGATTCCTCATTTTTCTCATAGATATCTTCTTTAGGAGGAGGAGGAGCCACAGGCTTTGGTGCAATGATGGTATCTACAAAATGAACAAAATAAGTTAATATACAAAATCATGATACATAATTCCGTATAGGTTTTGTGTAGTGCCTGGAATATGTGCATTTTGTTCAAGGTATGAATCATAATCACCATCCCAGTCATCATCATCAAAGTTGAGAGCCGGCTCGTCTGATGGAATATGGTCTCGATCAGGAATGTGTGCAGCAGTAGCATCCTTCGTAACTGGTGTCTTTCGAGGCAAAGATAAATGGAGTGAGGAGCTAAGGCGTCCAGGAGATAAAAATTTTACAACTTCTGATGCTGCTGCTGGTTGAAGTGTTGAAGACCCTTCTCCCGGATGGACTGAAGGGGAAGCAACAAGTTGGTCCTCTTCGACCGAGATGTCATCTTCTGGAATAAAGGCTTTGGGTTTGGAAGGTCCTTTAGTAGTAGTCTTCTTCTTCTTCTTCTCAGGAGACTTCACTGGAAGAGTGGTAGCTATAGTCTGCTTTCGTTTGCGAGTTTTTCCAATAACTATTGGTCCTGCGGCTATCTCCCCAGCTCCTCTAGGAATTACTGTCAGAAATTTATCTATAGCAGAAGTATCGTCTGGTACGTCAGGAGTTATTCTGATGGGTTCTTCAACATTTTCCTCTTGGGCCCATCGTAGACTTCCTTGCATGCTATAACCGTCTTCGAAAGAGCAAATAGATGTATAAAAATAAGGATACGAGTGAAGTATACGTAGCTCAGTTGTACTAGTGGTTGTAGATATGGTGAATCAAGCACCAGTACATGCAGTGCTGAAATATCTCCATGTTCGTGCACCGTCAATCAGCTTTCCATAATGATAGAAGCTGGTGGAAGGATTGCCAACGTGAAGTTGGTCATATCCAAACTGGCGAGCGAACCTACTTGGTAGGTAAGGCTCAAACGCGCAAAAATCTTCATTCTTGTACATCAGATGAGAAGGTCTGATGTACGCCAGCCATCGGAAGACAGATCTTGGTAATAAAGCTGATCTAACTACTCTATCTTCAAATTGCACGCCAAGGCAGTCGGCTGGAACTGGTGGCCTTGTGTAGAAGAAGTTCCAGCCGTGAGAGTAATTTAATGCTGCTCGGGTGTCTGCCACCGTTGTAGCTCTCCTTGTGGATTTGCTAAATTTTTGGAGGAAAATCCTCGCTTCATCCTTAGGGCCCGGTGGCAGCAAATTGCAATTCTGGTGTAGTAACCAACCCATCAGATAGGTGTAGGGTAGCTCCACACTTGGAAAATTGTCTCGATGAGGAGCATTATTAATCAACTTTTTACCGAAAGACCGTAGACCTACATTTATTCGGCATACCATTGCCGACAGCAAGTTGATTCTGTGTTTGAATACTAAACGTACCGCTGGCCACAATACATTACGGTGAATCCTATCCACGGTACTGATTCCTGGCATGACCCATCTTCGTAGCCATAAGGATAGGAAGCCTGCCAGCAAGGCCTTCTTTGACATTTTCTGACTACCCTGCCTCAGGTAGCTTAAAGCCTCTGTCCCCACAGGGATGTCTCCGGTTTTGGTAAACAGATATTGGTCGCGAGCTTTCTGAGAAGCCATCAACTCTTGGATTACATCTGCAGGAATTATTGAGCAAGGTTTAATGGTTTGAGTTTTGTCTTCTCGAAACCTGCTCTTCTCAGTCTTGGACACTCTATTTTCATGGTAAAATAGATAGGTTGTCCATTTGGTTATGTATGCCAAATGTGACCCAATTTTGTACATACTGGTACAAATCAGATAATGGCACATAAGTTCTTCATAGACTTGCACAAGTTCATGGCTCTTCTCTTGAACTTCTGCTAATTCTCGATTGGAAGGAATGTATTCTTCATAAGGAAATTCACCCATCGGCAGCTTCGAAATGAATTGCATCTCATGCAAAGCAAGGCCCATTTCGCCGTGTGGAGTTGCAAAAGTTCCTGTCGAACTCATATACAATTCCAGTAAAGCTAGAAATAAGTTGTTGTTCGATGGAATGCCATAACTGGTAGAGGCCACCGCTTTATACAGGCCAATATCGTCTAATTCTGCTTTAAAATGCTTCATGACCCAATTACTTATCTGAATCCAGTTACTACTGTAAGGGGTTAGCCACCCTGTCAGCCTTGGGTTGGTCTAAGGATATAAGACTCCTTCCCTTAGAAATGTATTTATGAACATGGGAATTTGTACCGGCTGTATGAGAAGTGAGTCCTCACTCGGTGTAAACCCGGGCAATAGACCAAAAAATGGAATGACACCACAACAGGGAGTGCTAATGTGATAACCCATGTCATTTGCTCTTTCTCTTCTGAAAATAATCCTACCCGGTCTACCATAGCTATTGGGAGTCAAATTCTATAGCATTTGACGGTGATGGCTAGCATGGAAGAAAGCAGATAAAGGGTAATCCCTGTCCATGTCAGGGAGATACATCACCCTTTCTCCAGATCTAAATACCCAGGCCTCCTTTTTGGGATGAGTTTGCGAATTGAAATCTATCGCATCCCCGAATAAGAAAGCTGGCTTTAAGAATTGTTGATTGTCCAGTGACACCAACACTTCCCCGTCGATCATGGATAACAGCATCCTATCTCCTTGGGCAGATATCAGTTGTGCTCTCGCTGCAGGGTATTCGGGGTTGGATTGAGGAAATTTGACATGCGATAAATCCTCCAGATAGTTCGAGCCCACCATGCCCGCTGATGAGCCAAAAACTTTCTCAAGAGGATGAGCTTGTAAATCCACTGACAAAAAAAGATCAAGTTAGTGAGAAATCTAAATTGAAGTTTTATGAGTAAAGACATTGACTTTTATGCTTACTAAAATTGATTAAAAATTTTAAAAGTGTAGAAAAGGTCTTTGTTTTACAAAAAATTTCATTTTACGCTAGCACATGCTAAGTGGGCGTATTTAAAAAAAATTTACGCTGGCATGTTTAGACATGAGCGTAATTTTACGCTGACACGTATAACGTGGGCATATTTCTTAAATTTTACGCTGGCATGAATAGACATGAGCGTAATTCGAATTTTATGCTGACACGTATAACGTGGGCGTATTTCTTAAACTTTTTACGCTGACACGTACAACGTGGGCGTATTTTGTTATTTCAGTTTCTACGTTAACACGAATGACGTGGGCATGAAATCTGAAAGTTCGGGTTGTCTTCTTCTTCTCCGATGAATGTTCCGGCTAAAAGATAGGATTTTACCCTTCATAGGTGGAGCTACGGTGGGATTGGGTTGTCGGAGTGGTGTCGATGACCGAATGGGAGTTTGTTCACGGTCGGCCGATGAAGAGCCAACGGCGGGTTTCTTCCCCTTGTTGCCGGCGGTGGTTTTCTTGGGAGCCATCGAGTTAAAGTGAGGGAGATTTCGAAGAAAGGGGGGGCAAAGAGATTCGGGATTGCAAAGAGACAAGTAAAGTCCTTATCGAACTCGAAAAGCTCTATTTATAGAGATTTTGAATTGGTTCAAATTCCCAATTTTTATGCCGATTGCTGGATATCCCTATTTTTACGCGAATGATCGCTGAATATCCCAAATTTTACGTTTCTATTCAAAGTATTTCAAATTTTTAAAATATTTAAAAACTTTGAAGGGGGTCCTGTAGGAGCGTAAAAAAATGCTTCATAGACTGAGTCAAAGAGATAGAACTTTACACTCAAAATGAGCTATTTTACGCCAGAGACAGGTCAGCTACTTTACGCCAGGGACAGATCAGCTACTTTACGCCAGGGACAGATCAGCTACTTTACGCCAGGGACACGCCAACCACTTTACGCCAAAGACAGGTTGTCAAATCATGCATTTAATATAAAGTGATAATGGGTCTGACATAAAGATCTACTGACAGCGTATAACACAGAATTCGAAGGGATTTGTTTTACACAGAAACCAATATTGTCGTTAGTATGTAGACTGAGCTATTTTCTGCTCACAAGATGGCTTCTTTTATGCATGAATACTATATGAGCTTTTTACGCTCAAAGTTGACGTGTGCATAAAGTTTATTTGGGCTACTTTTACGCTCAAGGTTGTTTTATCAACCATTTTACGCGAGAAGTCCATTTTAGGGCTATTTTACGCCTAGTCTACTACTTTACGCTCGAAGTATATTTGGGTTGTTTTTACGCCCGATCATTCCTGACTACTTTGGAACGTGGTTTGCCTACGTGGCTTTCATGCCACATATCTCGAAGAACGTATGTACGTGCATCCTATTCTTATTGAGATAATGGGACACGTGTCAACGTATGTAGAGGATAACTTCGGTTATGGGTGGTAGTTACTAGCGTAAAGACAAGACTTGCTGATTTTTACGCACAAAAAGCCAAGTCTATAAATAGACTTATCTTTTTTATATGAGACACACAGAGAGAGACAGAGAAGAATACATAGAGATCAGAGCCCAGAAACTTTGATTTTTCAGAGCATTCTTCTTCAACCTTTCTTCCAGAACAGAGTGAAGCAAAGCAGGAAAGCATTCGACCTCGCTATCAGTGCCCAAGTGCGTCGATACCTTTCTGGTGACTTAGTTCTTCCAGTTATTCATCTTCTAGCAGTGATCTTCATCATCATCGTATGGTCCAAGAAATAAAGTGATCGCCTTCAGATCAGACTTCCATAGCAATACTTCCCAGATCAATTTGTACTTTTTTGTACTCTTTCAAGTTTTATTTTTAAAAGTCAATTTTCAGGCATTTTGTTAAGTAAAACACAGAGCCTTCGAGCCAGAGGCACAACCACCTCCCTGTGCCAACCTCAGAAACAAGATGGTGGTAGGCCTCCCTCCCCTTCTTTTATTCCAAAAGCCAGTATCTTCACTCCAGAGGCGAAGCTATCTGCCTGTGCCAATCTAAGACGCGCAAGGGTGTCATACCCTTCCTTTCGCAGCCAACGCCTTCACTATTCAGAGGTGCAGCTACTTACCTGCATCTGTATGAGGTGAGGATGGTGATAGGCTCATACCATCTCCATTCCTATGACGCATTCGTCTACTCCGGATCAGAAACTTAAGTCACTTCTCTATAAGACACTTGGGAACTCCCATCGTAACCAATGCAAGTCAATCTGTCGCTCCAAAAGCAGAGTAACCTCGCCAACCTGAAGCACAAGCCTACTTGTCGCCTACAACACAGTAACACTGGTAGCCCGAAACACAGCTTCATAAGTTGCTCTACATGCTTAGAAGTCTCGTCGTCATTCGAAGCCAAGTCCACTCGTCGCCTGAAAGCACAGAGGTTCCGTCATCTCCAGAAGCACAGTCTACTCATCGCCACAGAAGCACAGCAGCACTTAGTCCTCACTGGAGGCACAAGGAGCATGGGTCCACCCCTATTGGTTTGTTTAAACCGCCTCTTGCGGAGAAGATTGGGATGTAACAACGCCCAGCCTACACCGCAGTGTCGGCGGTAGAACGATGTCCTAGGTCACAAACATCTAACAATATATCTCTAAGCAGTTTATACTCCCCGAATGGGGGTGACATAACAGTAAAACTCAATCACAACTAAGGAAGAGATAGCACGAAATGGAATAGAACTCAAGGAAGTAAATAGATGAAATAACAGTAGTCTAAGATAATCCCAGCAATATCCAAAAGTACAAGGTCTCAGATGAAAGAATATATACAACTCATAACTCCAAATAAAATCTAACTAAGACATGTCTCAAGACTGCATATAGTAAGATAAGCCTAATTAGTCTAGTCTAGGCAATCGGGGTGATCTCCTCAGCTAGAGCTGGGTCCTCCTGAGGGTCCAGCTCGCAGGTGTCATCTAAGGCTGCCCCGTAGTAAGTGTCCAGGCAAGCCTCCTCCTCGTCCTCTGTAATATTTTCAACAGGTCCAGTCAGGACAGGAGCGAGTACAGTACATCTCAACAGATCATAGCAGGTTAGAAAATATAAACATACAGTAAAGTAAGATACAAGTACTGAAAGAAGTGCAGTATAAAAACAGAGATAGAACTGTAATAGAAATATCTACTATACATAGAGAACTAGCAGTGACTAGTGAGTCAGAGTACAACATGAACATGTAAATGGCCTGGGATGATTCAATAAAGACACTACGGAATGATTCAATGAAGATACTACTGGTGTATTATTCACATATCCACTTCTACTCTCCCTTACCCCCAATCAATACACAAGGATCCAGCCAGGTTATGTTATATGATTCCATGCACGGCCCCCGAAGGGTGATACATGGATGTCCCATAAATGGGGAGTCTGGGGGTTACCCAACTGTGTAAGATTCAAGAGACTCTGTGATCATGAGGGTACATGTCACAAGTAATCAAGTAAACCAAGAAGCATAGTGATACGCCATGTAAGTGAAACGCACAGAACACGTAGTACCCGATGCTCCCTAAGGATAATATCTCAAGAAAGGATCCATATAGTACCAATCCGTGTGACCGTCGTGACAGTACAAGTAAAGTAATCTACTGCAGGAAATAATTCTAAGCAAGATATGAAATGATCAGAGAATGTACTCGTCTGGTATCTGAGTGTCCAATATAAAAAGTACCGTCCGAGGAGTGGTGTCTGGCTCCTAATTAGAACAGCACAAGTCATAACAAGTCCAAAATAGTAAAATGGAGTCCTAGTATGCATTCTACATGATTCTAGGTCAATCTGGGCCAAAGTCAACTCTTGTTCAACTCTGGTCAACCCTAGAAGTCAAACTAGGTCAATCTAGTCTAATCAAGTCTAAACTCAACTAACTAGGTCTAACAAGTCTGTACTAACCTACCTTAGCCCAATCAAGCCTAGTTAGCACTCTACACATACACAAAGTCAACCCAATGATCTATGCCCCCTACCTGATACAATACATATCTATGTGATGGTCATACATCAATAGATTATCACAATCCACAACCCACAATACCTTCATAACTTATATATTAACCACACTTTACATTATATATATATAAATACATCCATATTAGAATATACATTATATATATACATACATAGATAGGCATAAGGAGGAACATAAGTAACTGTGGGTGTGTGTGTGTGTGTGAAGGCTGTGACTGAACATGTGGGAGTAGTATGGACAGATAACAAGTGCAGGAATTACATAACAGTGAAAGAAAAACCAAAAACAGTGTGTGTGTATACTTGTGTGTGCAGGAATTAAAACAGTAAAAAAGGAGAGGACTGTGTGTGTGTGTGCTTTGCAACAATGTGTGTGTGTGTGTGTGTGTGTGTGATAGTGTGTGAGAGGGTATAGGAATTATCATGACCTTGACATCAAATTAGTTAAGAGTGAGGGGGAAAACAGAGAATACAGTGTGTGTGTGTGGGCTGTGGTGTATGTGTGTGGGATGTTCAGTCCAAAACTGGACAGTGGGGAGTGTTCAAATTCAGGAAATAAAGAGGGAATCCCACAACAGTAAAACTCATAACAGAACTCAGTTTGAACATTAATTCCAGTGGGCTAAGAAAGGAAATCAATTTAGTTAACCCACACTAATCCCAGGTTTCTTATGAACTCAGATTTGAGTTCTCAACATCAATGAAAAACTCAGGAATCAATTCTCAGTCTTCCTGAAACAGCCCAACTCTTGTAATCAACTTTCGAATTCAAAACTCAACAAAATCATCCCAAAACTTGCACATAGGTAGATAACTTATAGGAGAACCATATCAGGGATCTAAACATGTGATTTACAGTATTTAAACTAGCTAAAATGATTGCCAAAGTTCGAAATTAAAACTGGACATAAACTGAAAATAACATGTATCAGAAAACTAAGGTAATGAGAAAATTAATGTTGAAACGAAACTAAAATACGAGTCTAATGGTTGGTAATGAAACTATAGGGTGTACACATGTCATTGTAATTGCCTTGTGTCCACCATAGCCGGACATGGCGTGTCCACAACAATAAAACCCAAAACAGCACACTGGTTCTGCACAGCAGTGCACTGCCTCGTGCGTGTGTGCACGCGTGTCGTGCACACGATACAGCACGTGTTAGGCCACGTGCTCGTGTCCCCACCTAGCATAGGTCTAGGTGTCTATATCCAAGTGTCTGCACTGTGTCCTCGTGTTGCCGTGTCTGACTTACACTCGCGTATCAGTGGCCATATACACGACAGTGCACACACAGTGAAATCCCCGTACGTCGAGGATTCCTTACTCGATACGCCACGTGGGCCCACGAAACTTGACACGTGGCGTGTCAGTCACTGCCCCTAGTGGCGTGTCAAGTTTCGTATCAAATGAATGTGTGTCGTGTCCAAAAAAGTGCTCGATAGGCCGGGCATTCCTGTAGTCGCGCACGCGTGTCCAAGTGCGTGTGTACGAGTGTCTTAACGACACGACACAAGCACAAAATTGACTCAGAGCTTCAGAAATGGATAAGCGACACAACAATGCAAATTTACATTCAAATACAATTCAAAAATTAACCCAAAAAGTCCACTGAGGCATTTCCACAAACACTAAGAACAGGTCACTGATACGTGTCCTGTTAGGACACAAAATGACACAAAAACTTAGGGTTTCCTATTCCTACTATTAGGTTAGGTCTAGGGCTCCCTAATAATGCAAAAATTTCAGGATTCTATGGTGGAAATAGGAAGTTACCTCAAAGTGTCAAAACCCTAAAAAAAACTCTAAAGAGAGATGCTCCTCTTGATGATAAAACTCCTCCAAATTGTTAGAAAACTGAGAACAACCAATTCCAACAGCAAGAAAACAATAATTAGAACCTATTGCAACTTGTTTGGATTAAAAAGGAGGAAAATGGATTTATTATGAATTTCTAAATATGGGAGCTCACCTCTTTCTTCTTGAAATGGATTTCCTAAGGAAAAGAGGCTAGCCCTAGAAATTATGAGGGGTTTTATAGTGGGGGAATCCCTAGGTTGGCTGGACAAAATATTAGGGTTGCTAATTTGGGCTTGGGCCAAGTCACATAGGCTATGGCTAAGTTGTTTTATTAAAAGGTTAGAACCATAAGTCATGACTTATGAAGTTTTAAGCCATATTAGCCTAAATCACTCCCAACTAGTTCCAATGACTTAAACCTCATTACATTAGGTCAAACCAAGGTTACTTAACCTAACTAAGTGGCCATAACCTAGACTAGTCACTAGGTTAGTCTCCTAGTCAACACAAGTCAAAGTCAACTATAGGCCCAAAATCAATTATCCTAAAAATCACCAAAAATCATATTAATTCTAATAAATCATAATAATACATAATAATTCCAAAAATTCCCAAAATTTGAAAAAAAAATGACCAAAATACCCCCAAGCTAGAAAGGTGGTAGTGACAAATCTACCCTCCTTAAAATAATTTCGTCCTCGAAATTAAAGGCGAAACTAAACTGCTGAGAAGGATAGAAAAGTATACCTCAAGGTCCAAAAAGATAGGGGTATCGCTCGTGCATCTCATCCTCCCGCTCCCAGGTAGACTCTCCTGGAGAATGATGCCTTCATGCGACGCGTACCAAGGGTATCACCTGGTTCCTCAGAACCTTCTTCCGTCGATCCAGAATCTCTACTGGCTGCTCTGGATAGCTGAGAGAAGGCCCAACCTCTATCTCTGAATGATCGAGCACATGGCTAGGGTCAGCCACGTACCGCCTCAACTGTGATACATAAAATACATTGTGGACCCCCACTAGTACAGGCGGCAAGTCTAGCCTGTAAGCCACGTCACCGACTCTCCTGCTGATAACGAAAGGGCCGATGAAGCACGGGCTAAGCTTCCCGCCTCTACCAAAACGTATCGTACCACGAGTCGGAGATATCCTCAAGAAAACCTGGTCTCCGACCTAATCACAAGCAAGGTCTCAATTAATTATAATAAACAAACATGATCAAAAATCAAAATCAAACAACCTAAATCTAATCCTACTCTAATCTGATAACCACCAGAGATGAGGATCAATTAGACTCCAAATCTAGGATGAAATCCCAAGATTTATTTGGTTATATCCAAGCAAGCAAACCGGCACGCGCCACATGTCACCTCCTTCGGTTATGTTTATAACCACCAGAGATCTCGTTTGAGGGGAATCTCAATGTCCGCCACGTGTCAGCGCCACAGAAGCCCGCACCATGCAATGACAGCAGATTCTTTCATATCTCAGAAATCCTAATGCACATCGCAAATGTGCTCGGTTCTCTATAAATAAAAGGAGTTCTTCTTCCACTAGGGAGAGAAAGAAAAAGAAAGAGAGAATATTGACAATCGACAATGTTTAAAGGAGCAGCAATCTCCATCCACGAAGAGTCGACCACCCTCATCCACCTATCAACCAAAGAACCAACCAACCATCTTCAAGGGATCTTCTCATCCAGACAGCCACTTGATCGATGACCCCAGAGTCCCATCAAAGGCGCCAGAGAGCCATAGCAAGGTTGATTTGTCGTCTGATCGTCAACGGAGTAAAGGAGCCGCTGCAGTGCTCGATCTCCATTGTCACACTTTTCCAGAAACCTCTTCTCCCTGTACTTAGAATATCTTTTTTAGGACTTCCTTATTTGTACACAGATACCTTATACGTTCAATAAAGCAAAAAATTAGTTCAACCTTTTGTTATGTCGAACAGGTACGTGGGGAACCGGGACCGATTCGACCTAGGGAAAAACATTGACTTTCTTTGGTGGCACGGGATAATTGCTAGACATTCCACGAGGCTTGCTACCTGCGGTGGAATGGCATGTCGCATTTACTTTTGAAGTCCTATATGGCATGTTGGTATTGTGAGACATTCTGTAACCTCTGTTAATCGAATTTTGGGAATTTTTTAAATTTTTTTATTTTCCCATTTTCTGAAAATTTTCTAATTCTTGAATAACGTGAATTTTAAATATAAAACATATTTTCGATCGTATAAATGTTATCGATATTTGTTGGGCCTTTGGTTTTATAAAACTATATTATTCAAGATTTTTATCTCCTTGAATTTTTATAAGTTATGAAAATATTATTTAAAAATACTTCTATTTCTTTTTATTTAAAAAAAAAAGTTTACGAAATTGCAAGTTATTCGATTTTTTCCATCGTATCGGCCTAAGACCATTTTGGTCCTAATCCTAGCCTACCAAGTTGGACTTGGATCGTGGGCTAGCTTCTTGAGTTTGCGAAGGGATTTATAATAGTAGCTAAATTGTAATTAATATCTAAATTATCATTAGCTAGCGACTATTTAGTATAATTAACTAAACTAGTAGATAACAAAATTGTTAGTGGTTAGTGTGGGGTTAGTAGTTAGTAATTTCCACTAAATTCTTATTTTTCTATTACATTTATAATTAGCTTTTAGGGTTTCCCCTACCCTATAAATATGTACACTTTCCAATGTGATGCAACCTAGAAAATTTCCAAAAATTTCTTTCCACACTCACAGCCGCCATCCCCCCATTGCTGCCAACCATTCATCCCGACCTCCAGACCAACCAGCCGCACCACCATCGTCACCACTCCCATATTACCATCGACCGTACCACCATCGACACCAAGCAGCCCGATACCCAACAATATCACCCTGCTACTAGCGCCAATGCTGCAGTCGACCCTCCATCACCAATACGACCACCTCCACTGGCACAGCCCACTCCGGCCGACACTCCACCACCATTATAATGCCTCCACCACCATTTCAAACACTACTACCACCATTCATCATCTCCACTGCCACCATCACATAAAGCAATCCCACCACCATCACACTATAAAGAGGGAGAGAGGAAGAGAGACCGCACCTAAGCCTCCGACCAGTGCCACCTGAACTCTGCCCGTCCTCTTAAAGCCAGATCTGGGGCTCCTCCGGTCAGATCTGGAGTTCTCTATCGCTAGATCTGTCACCGCCGCGGAAGGAACAGCCTGGCCCCGTTCAGCAGTCGCACGACCTCTATCTAGTACCGACCTTCCTAGCGAGCCGCCCTCGGTCCTGGAGCAAGAGCCACCACTTTCCACCCCGGCTGCTGCCGCCACAGCAGCGGAGGCGCCGCCTCCTCTTGTATGCTACGGTCGTTGACTGCTTCCGCCGGCGCAAGCCCGGCTGTCCGCTAAGAAGACCCTCCTATGAGCCTTTCTTTCTTTCTTCGATTTGTTATTTGAAAACTGATGGATGGGGAAGGAAGCCCCTTTGTCTCTCTCTTACTCAGATGAGTTTTTTTAAAAAAAGGTCCCATGCTGCCCATTAAAACAATTTTTGCTTATTAATTAATAAAAGATTGGATTTGGATTGGTCCAGCAGCTCACCCTTTTGTCCTTACTGTTTTTAATAACTTTTAATTAAGAATTTTGTTTTAAGTAGAATCTTTTGCTTAATCACCTTTAATTAGGATTTTGTTACTTGGGTGGGCTGAGCCCAATGTTTAAAAGGTTTTAAATGGTTTTTATAAATACTAATAAATATTTTGCTCGGTTAATTATTATATGTTTTGTATATATATATATATATATATATATATATATATATATATATATATATATATATATATATATATATATATATATATATATATATATATGGGTTTATTTATATATTTGGATATATATGATAAATTACTTACATGTATATGTTTTGTATATATATGTATATGTATATGCGTCGTATTATCATTTATTTATTACTAGTATTATTAAAGTGTTAATTAATTGTGAGTTCTATAAATATATAATAATAATTTTCTAAGACATTACTATTATAAAGCTTTAGCCTAAAATTCCTAATTGACAAATTAGAGTCTAACACTAAATTGTTTTCTGTATTTTCAAAATAATGTCTAATAATAGTTTGATATAGTTTCAAAACATTATAAATAATTTTCAGAAATTAGTTATATTTATCTAGTTATATTTTTCCTTCGAAATCATAAATCGCGACTATTATGGTTATTTCCTATTTCTTGATTCGATTATCGTGTTGAACTCTGATTTGGGCTTCTATAAACCAAACTAGGCTATTTAGACTATTCTGGACTCAATGGAACCGCCTGTGAAATTGTTTGGGACCATCTTGTGGAGTATAGTATCGTACCTATTCCCGGTCGACACGTTCGAGCCATGCGCGTTGACTCTAACCAAATTGAGGCGAGTACATATCATTATAGTTTTCATTATCTTGATAGTCTCTATGATATCAGTTTGTAGTGTTATGCTTGATTTTTGACACGAAAGTATACAGATTAGTATAGCTTGGATCCCGTCATGAGATGTTACTCCTGGTTATCCTAGTATACTGGTACATGTCTCGTTATTGTTCTTGTACTTGTATGGGCACCGATTCCTAAGGGGATTTGCTACCCTCTTAGAGAATCTCTTATCATAACGTGCTATGGTTGGATCCATTATACTAGTCGGGGGATGGGGAGATATTAGGAGATTATATGATCATAACCTACTTATTTACTCACTTGTGCATAGCTCACCATCGCCACACATAGGGTGTAGCCTGACCTTACTCGTACTTGTGCATAGCTTCCATATATAGCCGGCCTGATTCCAGGTTTACCTATGCTTGTACTTGTGCATAGCCGGTCATATGGATAGCCTGATCCTAGTTCCAAGTCGATCACATAGTAAACTAATATATCAGGCACTGTTGTAGAAGCATAAAAAATTTCAACAAATAAAGCCCCATACGTCCAAGCCAGTGAAGCTCCATGCGCCCAAGCCAGTGAAGCTCCATGCGCCCAGTCAGTAAAGCTCCATGCGCCCAGCTAGTGAAGTTTTATGCGCCCAAGACTAGCTCCTCCAAAAGGAGGGCGCATAGCCTGAGACATGGCTATGCGCCCAAGCTTGACTCAGTCAAAGCCATGATCAAAAACGTGCACCGAAACGCACGGCTACGTCAGTCTCCACGAGCAGTCGTGTCCCGAAGCATATGGCCACATCAACACCATGACCAACCTACGATCTCGCAGCCTGTATACGCCTACATCCTATGTGCCCAAAGCAGGACTATGCGCCCACATAAAAACCAGCGTGTTTTCTCATGTGGGCGCATAACGTCATTCCAGCTCAAGAATGACTATAAAAGGGGGGCTTCATCCTTCTTCAAAACACAGAACGGAGAGCATTTTCAAGAGCCAAACTGCTGCACTTCTTGCCAGTGAGCCGAGAGTTAGCAATTTTCTTAGGTTTTCTCCCACTTTTGTAATCGGAGTGTCAACGGAGTAAAGGAGCAACTGCCGCTCAATCTCTATCGTCCTATTCCCCAGAATTCTTTTTTTGTACTCGGGGATCCTCAGCGCAGGATCTCTCAGGTGTACTTGATTTGTGGTGCCTTGCGCCAATAAAGAAAAGACAGCATTTTCTTCTTCTTTTTTGTGTGTGTCCATAACTGTTTAGTAGCAGTACATATTCTATTCCAGATTATCACCTGCTGTTACACTGTACCCATATTTACTTACAGTATATTACTACCATGACATGCTCACATGATTTTTCTATTTTTCTACTATTCAGTTCTACTTATCCATCTTGTATTTCATTGCTTTTTGTTATTTATAGTTTTTGTCAATTTAAATAGAACTACTGTTTGTTTATGTACTTCGTTCCAATTCTGACTGAATAACCAACATTTTTAGGAGTTGTTATGCCCCCACATACTTGGACCACATGACGATGCTAGCTGAGACAGGTTCTCGATGTTCCATTTACCGTGAGTTGTCTTCTGGGAGCTCTAGGCCATTATTCCTTATTTAGATTCATGTTTCGTTGCAGGATTTGTCTCCAACACATTCTTGATATGTATGATCATTGTGGATTCTAGTTGCTTTAGTGATACTGTTATCTCTTCTTATTCATATCTTCTTTAGATATATGTGATTGGAGTACATGTTTGTCACGACCCGTACCTGCTTTTCGGATACGAGACGTGTCCAAGCCAGCCTACGTCGCAGAGTCGACGGTAGAACGATGTCAAGTCCATAATAAATAAATGCTCAAAATAAACTTTATTGCTCATTCACATTTCTAATAGATTATAACATTTACAAGAATTATATTCAAAGAAAATATAATATTTTTACATATTTGAAATGACTACAACATATAGCTATCTAATCTCTAGGTTTGGCCTGTAAATACACTCGAATCTTCTAATGCTAAAGAAGCCACGGCTAACATGAAAATTGTTGGTTTTCAGTCAGGAATGGAACGAGTACATTCTCACAACAGTTTCAATAAATGACAAAATTCATAAATCTATAAATAATAATGAAGTACACGACGAAAAGATAAGCATGAAATCATGGCAAAAACTAAACATGGTGAAAATGACAAGTGAGTACTAAAACGGAGTAGACATGTAGCTAGCAATGTATAATGTCGAACCAGTAACTGTATCTATCTAGTGAGTTGAAATACTACTTCGATATGTAAACGGCTAAGGGTAAATCCGGCACCCCGTACATGAAATGTGCGACTGCTATTAGGCACGAATAAGATCCGGCACCCCGCACGTGAAGTGTGCGACTGCTATTAGGTACGAATAATTTTGGATTTGTTTACATGTCTAGAGTATTTCCCCACCCGACTAGTACTCATGGATCCAAACAGGTCACGAACACGGTAATAAATTGGTCACGAACAACATGTTTAGAATCCATAACTACTATCTCGTGTAACATCATGTCAAGAACCAATAAAATATCAATGTAAAACACTACTACATACATGATTCATAGAGATAATCAAATATGAAAACTATCAGAGATGTACTCGCCTGAGGTCCTATGCTGGTGAAACTGATAATACAACCACTCAGATGAGTCACTAAAGTCATCACATGCAAAAGTCTTCGGATGCTGAAATAAACATTACCAACATTTTTAGAATAGTCAAATTAGCTAGAATTTCCTATCCTTAAGTCCAATTCAGGATACAGGAGCAAAACAGTAATTTCGAGCCAAACGATGTCCGCCGTTGGACCCGCTTTGCACCGAAAAGCATGCCAGAATTAATGGTCTCTAAAGTCGTCAAACTATATGTTTACGGATTGGTTTTGATGATATGAACCCAACCGTATGTCCAAAGTTGGATTCCGACGGCCCGTGCACAAAATCGCCCGTTGAAACAGATCGTGGGCCCGCAAAACGGTGTTCCGATCAAATGTCTCAGAATCGGACCAAACTTGGCATACAGGACCAGAAAAATTATACGGTCCGGTTGGTGCAAGTTTTGTTTCGATTTGACGAACATGCACAAAGTAAATGAGAAATTTGAAAGAGATCGATACGATAAATTTTGACGGATACGCATCAAATTCGTCGCGCAAACGCAACCAATTTAAATTCTGTTAAAGCCCACACGTCCGCGAAGTCGATACGCACCTTTCGATTCTTTCGGTTCGTGACCACGTCGCTCGGTTTGGCGGGACGCACGTCGTATCGGAGGATTTCTTAAGTTTTTGAAAACAGTTTATCTACGTTTTTTTCCTATTTTTAAACCGATTTAACCTGTGAAATAATCCATTAAAAATAAAAGTAAAAGAAGGTTTTTGATCATGGTTATCTTGTCTGTGATTGTGTTCAAATAGATTTTGGATTTACTAACTGGATCGGCCAATTTTGGCCTTCTAAAACAGGGGTTTCACTTTCGAGACTGCTCTGTTTCGAACAGATTTTTGTCAAACTTGGGTTCGATTTTTCGGGCAATATAGATCGCCTAAAATCGAACTAATTGATATAAGTTATAGTTGTATAGGTTGTCGAATCACCTGCGAAGATGGATCGAACAAAGATCGATCACGCGTTATGAGAACTCGCCGAGAAGTTGCCTCCGCAGGGCAGTTACTGCTGTGCGTGGATCGACAGCCGGCTGTGCCCGTGCGGCCTGCGGTGGCTTAGACGGCCGCCGGCGATGCCCAAGCACGCGCGGCGGTGCTGGGTGTCGGGTCACCTGTGGTGGCGCGGGGGACACTTATAGCTTGGCGTTTCCCCTACCACGGCTAAACACTAGTCAAAGCACGTGATAACGCTATCCGTGCCACGATTTATAGTCATCTTGTACTCCAATCCTAACCATGACTTAGGGCCTTCAATAATAATCAATAGATTAAATATTTATAAAACTAAAAATCGTAATTCAAATAAAATAAAATAAAAATATATTATAATTTCGGGAAGGGGGATTACAAATCTACCCACCTTAGAAATAAATTCGTCCTTGAATTTAAGGACTACTAGGATAAGCGGACTTGGTTGATTGGTGAGAGGTAGTAGAACTTTATAATAAAGGAAAATTGATCAAATAAATAAAAATAAATAAAATAGGAAGAAAGAGTTTGAAACTCTAAAAGCCCTAAAAATGCTCTCAACTTAAATTTTGAAACAAGCTTGATACGAAAAATAATTATAAACAAATTATCGACGAAAACTGCCTTCAACTCCGATAAATAAAATATATAAATAAATAAATGAATAGAAATTTCTGAAACTCTGGAAAGGGAAATCTAGGGTTAGGGATGTGGAATTAATTTTGGGAATTATGGATAGAAATTTAGATGGTTGGGGGTTTTGAGAACTAGGGATTTGACCCAATCATACTCCAACTCAATCACAAAAATATTATATTAATAGCTATTACTTTAAATAATCATTGTAATAAAATCAATTGTCAAAATATTGTCAAGAATAATTCAGATATTTATAGCTGTATATTTTCCACAAATACAATATCTTCTAAAATATTATAGTAATAATTTGAATTTAATATAACTCTTGATAAAATAGTAATTCAAATAATTCTAGAATAAAATCTCTTCTAAAGTTTTGCAAATCTCTCCTCTCTCTTTTTTTTTCCAAAATATCTAAAATAGAAATATAATAAAAATGATTTCCCGATTTGGAAAAATAATTAAACTAAAATAAACTAAATGAAAAATGTAAGAAAATGGAAAGTGGGCTTACGACCTACCCACCTTAGAATTATTTACCCTAGAAATTTTAAAGGACACGATTAGGCACGACTATGAAAAATAATCAAGAAACCAAATTTTAATTGATATGAATAAAACGACGAATGGTATAATCATGGGAGTGATATGATTCATAATCTAATTAGTCACGCGTAATCATGGATATGATCAAAATGATAAAGGTAATAGACAAAAGAAGAGTGTGATTTGGCACGATCAATATTCAGTCAAATGGTCTAGTTGACAACCGAATGTTTAAGGATAATTTAAATTGAAATGATTTGGCATTATCCAATTACAGTCAACATGGTCTAGTTACGACCGAATTTCTAAAGAATGATCAAGGTTCTAGATGCAATCTAAACAAGGCTATACTCCCATAGATATAAGTTAAGATACAGTCACGATCAAGGTTAATCATGCAAATCATGTATGTATGATAAAATTAGAAAGTTGGTACGAGCATGAACAAGGTCAGAATAGTCATGATCAAAATGGAATGCAAAATATAACATTAGCAATAATTGATTTGAAATATATGCACAATTATGATTATAGCCAAGGGAGCTTAGTTGTGATCAAATTTGTTTAGAAACGATCAATTAGTTAAGCAAAACTGTATAGGCATGATTATAGAATCAAACCTAGGAAAGGATACGAATTGACTCGATCGAAATATAATAAAAGGAGTCTAGTCATGATCGAAATTGTTCAAGAATGATCAATTCCAAAATCGTTTTGATATGCTTAAAATAATTATCCACAATTATTTAGGCACAAGTTTAAAATAAAAATCTAGATAAGCTTAGGAATCCAGTCGAAATTACATTAAAATATGACAATATGAAAAATAGAAGGATAAGAAAGGAAGGGAGAATTACCGGTTTATTGAGAAGATTGTGACTAGGAATAAGCACAAATCAATTTGAAAACTTAATAGTTATATGCCAATAAGACGTAGTCTCTATGTTATTCGAAACTCGTAAACATAATCGAAGTCATTTTACCGAAAATTTATGTCTCGCCAATGTACAGCTAGCTGCATTAAACCCTTGGTTCCACAACTCAAGCAATGTTGCGGTAATGAATACCCTATCAACTCTATCTAATCTTGACATAACAACTCAAGGATGAAATAAGACGACCAAGACATAATTTTAATAATGTTCGATCACCCACACTTACTTGAAATTATTTCAACTTAGGGGTCATGCCACGCCAGTGCGCTGCTGGTTGCAGTGAACCCGCAGTCTCGATAATTCAAATAAGTGATGACAGTGCGCTGCTGTCTTATCAACGCAAGTCATCAAAATTATTCCAACTATATCCTCCAAGAATATCAAAGGAGTTTAAAATATCATACAAGTTGATAAATATAGAAAAAGTGCAAGTATCTGTTCTTCAAGTATAAGATCAGCTTCTTGAAAAGAAAAATAATTGATTAGGAAGGATAATGATCGAAGTCAAAATAAGTAAAAATCTTTTAATCCTTATTTCACGGATATTAAATATTCAACGATTAAGAGGTAACTTTTGAATCCAAAAAATTAACTCGAAATTAATAGACAATTGAGTGAGAAATTATTTTAAAAAATAATTCCTTAGGTCCAAGGAAAAGAATATAAATGATACGAACTTATGATATGGCGATGTTTAGAGAAGACATAAGATAAAGTTGTACAAATGATCATGATTAGGAAAAAAATGACCGAAGGCAAAAGAAATATAAACTTAAATTTCTCTAATATTCAAGATCGAGGGAAACTATGTATAAAGCACTATGTCTACCTATTTTGAATATATTTATACACAAATATATATGTATAGCCTAAGTAAATCCTAAAAATCCCAAAATATCATTCTAAGAGAAGGTTGTCCTATTTCCAAGTAAAATATAAATTTAAATAGCAATAATATATATTATATTCAATATATAATTTATAGAAATTATTCATAATACTAGAAATGGACTACCAATATATATACACATCTATATATCTACATGGACGACGTTGGTCGCACTACATGACCACCAGGACTTGGGTTGGGTTTTGGCTAGTTTGGAACAACCAGGTCTTCTAAAAGCCAATAATCTTAATAATAAGTAATTAAATTATTCCTAAGGTTATGTCACGATTTGGCCTGGTTTTTCTAATTAGTACACACCTATGACTCGGCCTCCTCTACCACGGCTAGAACACTAGTCAAAGCACTCGACCACACTCCAGTGCCTTCTTGGTTATCTTGCACTCCAAGACTTAACCGTGACTAAGGCATTCTATAATAAATATTTATAGAATTCTTAAAATCATATTTTAATTCAAACAAATAAATAAAAGGATATTTTCCAAACTTTCGGAAAGAGGGGATACGGATCTACCCACTATAGAAATATTATCGAATCAGAATACAATAGTGCATCCTTCTATGAAAATCATTTAATAGGATTTAGAATTCGATGAGGCCTATGTAGCAACCTTAACTACCCAACTATCAACGCAAACTAGGGACTCCTAGTCCTAACCATTCTCCTAAAATTGACTTACTCCTAGTTGTGAATGAGCATTTCCTAGTCGCAAGCTCGCAGTACTACGACTAATATGGTACTACCACGAGTTCGCACAATTTACAAAAATGGACCTGCATGGGCCACCACAAAAACTTGTCACGACTCGCGTCCGCTTTTCGGATACGAGACGTGTCCAAGCCAGCCTACGCCGCAGAGTCGGCGGTAGAATGCTGTCAAGCCCGCAATAAATAAATGCTCAAAATAAAATTTATTGCTCATTCACAGTTCTAATAGATTACAACATTTTCAAGAATTATATTCAAAGAAAATACAATATTTTTACATATTTGAAATTACTACAACATAGCTATCTAATCTCTAGGTTTGGCCTGTAAATACACCCGAATCTCCCAATGCTAAAGATGCCACGGCTAACCTGAAAAATATTGGTTTTCAGTCAGGAATGGAACGAGTACATTCTTACAATAGTTTCAATAAATGACAAAATCTATAAAATATTAGCAATAATTGATTTGAAATAAATGTACGATTATGATTATAGTCAAGAGAGCTTAGTCGTGATCAAATTTGTTTAGGAACGATCAATTAGTTAAGCAAAACTGTATAGGCATGATTATAGAATCAAACTTAGGAAAGGATACGAATTGACTCGATCGAAATATAATAAAAGGAGTTTAGTCATGATCAAAATTGTTCAAGAATGATCAATTCTAAAATTGTTTCGATATGCTTAAAATAATTATCCACAATTATTTGGGCACGAGTTTAAAATAAAAATCTAGATAAGTTTAGGAATCCAGTTAAATTTACAGTAAAAGATGACAATATAAAAAATAGAAGGATAAGAAAGGAAGGGAGATTTACCGGTTTATTGAGAAGATTGTGACTAGGAATAAGCACAAATCAATTTGAAAACTTAATAGTTATATGCCAAAAAGACGTAGTATCTATGGTATTCGAAACTCGTAAACATAATCGAAGTTATTTTACCGAGAATGTATGCCTCGCCAATGTACAGCTAGCTGCATTAAACCCTTGGTTCCACAACTTAAGCTATGTTGCGGTAATGAATACCCTATCAACTCTATCTAATCTTGACATAACAACTCAAGGATGAAATAAGACGACCAAGACATAATTTTAATAATGTTCGATCACCCACGCTTACTTGAAATTATTTCAACTTAGGGGTCATGCCACGCCAGTGCGCTGCTGGTTGCAGCGAACCCGCAGTCTCGATAATTCAAATAAGAGATGACAGTGCGCTTCTGTCTTGTCATCGCAAGTCATCAAAATTATTCCAACTATATCTCCCAAGAATATCAAAGGAGTTTAAAATATCATACAAATTGATAAAGATAGAAAAGTGCAAGTATCTGTTCTTCAAGTATAAGATCAGCTTCTTGAAAAGAAAAACAATTGATTAGGAAGGATAATGATCAAAGTCAAAATAAGTAAAAATCTTTTAATCCTTATTTCACGGATATTCAATATTCAACGATTGAGAGGTAACTTTTGAATCCAAAAACTTAACTCGAGATTAATAGACAATTGAGTGAGAAGTTATTTTAAAAAATAATTCCTTAGGTCCAAGGAAAAGAATATAAGTGATACGAACTTATGATATGGCGATGTTTAGAGAAGACATAAGATAAAGTTGTACAAATGATCATGATTATGGAGAAAATGACCAAAGGCAAAAGAAATATAAACTTAAATTTATATTTCTCTAATATTCAAGATCGAGGGAAACTATGTATAAAGCACTATGTCTACCTATTATGAATATATTTATACATAAATATATATATGTATAGCCTAAGTAAATCCTAAAATATTATTCTAAGAGAAGGTTGTCCTATTTTCAAGTAAAATATAAATTTAAATAGCAATAATACATATATTATATTCAATATATAATTTACAGAAATTATTCACAATACTAGAAATGGACTACCAATATATATACACATCTATATATCTACATGGACGACGTTGGTCGCACTACATGACCACCAGGACTTGGGTTAGGTTCGGGCTAGTTTGGAACAACCAGGTCTTCTAAAAGACAATAATCTTAATAATAAGTAATTAAATTATTCCTAGGGTTATGTCACGATTTGGCCTGGTTTTCCTAATTAGTACACACCTATGACTCGGCCTCCTCTACTATGGCTAGAATACTAGTCAAAGCACTCGACCATACTCCAGTGCCAAAATTCTTGGTTATCTTGTACTCCAAGACTTAACCGTGACTAAGGCCTTCTATAATAAATATTTATAAAATTCTTAAAATCACATTTTAGTTCAAACAAATAAATAAAAGGATATTTTCCAAACTTTCGGAAAGATGGGTTACGGATCTACCCACTTTAGAAATATTATCGAATCAGAATACAATAGTGCATCCTTCAATAAAAATCATCTAATAGGATTTAGAATTCGATGAGGCCTATGTAGCAACCTTAACTACCCAACTGTCAAAGCAAACTAGGGACTCCTAGTCCTAACCATTCTCCTAAAATTGACTTACTCCTAGTTGTGAATGAGCATTTCCTAGTCGCAAGCTCGCAGTAGTACGACTAATATGGTACTACCACGAGTTCGCACAATTTATAAAAATGGACCTACATGGGCCACCACAAAAACTTGTCACGACCCGCACCCGCTTTTCTGATACGAGACGTGTCCAAGCCAGCCTACGCCGCAGAGTCAGCGGTAGAATGTTGTCAAGCCCACAATAAATAAATGCTCAAAATAAACTTTATTGCTCATTCACAGTTCTAATAGATTACAACATTTACAAGAATTATATTCAAAGAAAATACAATGTTTTTACATATTTGAAATGACTACAACATAGCTATCTAATCTCTAGGTTTGGCCTGTAAATACACCCGAATCTCCCAATTCTTAAGATGCCACGGCTAACCTGAAAAATGGTGGTTTTCAGTCAGGAATAGAACGAGTACATTGTCACAACAGTTTCAATAAAGGATAAAATCCATAAAACATTAGCAATAATTGATTTGAAATAAATGCACGATTATGATTATAGTCAAGAGAGCTAAGTCGTATCAAATTTGTTTAGGAACGATCAATTAGTTAAGCAAAACTGTATAGGCATGATTATTTAATCAAACCTAGGAAAGGATACGAATTGACTCGATCAAAATATAATAAAAGGAGTCTAGTCATGATTAAAATTGTTCAAGAATGATCAATTCCAAAATCGTTTCAATATGCTTAAAATAATTATCCATAATTATTTAGGCACGAGTTTAAAATAAAAATCTAGATAAGTTTACGAATCCAGTCGAAATTACATTAAAAGATGACAATATAAAAAATAGAAGGATAAGAAAGGAAGGAAGAATTACCAGTTTATTGAGAAGATTGTGACTAGGAATAAGCACAAATCAATTTGAAAACTTAATAGTTATATGCCAATAAGACGTAGTCTCTATGGTATTCGAAACTCGTAAACATAATCGAAGTCATTTTACCGAGAATTTATGTCTCGCCAATGTACAGCTAGCTGCATTAAACCCTTGGTTCTACAACTCAAGCAATGTTGCAGTAGTGAATACCATATCAACTCTATCTAATCTCGACATAACAACTCAAGGATGAAATAAGACGACCAAGACATAATTTTAATAATGTTCGATCACCCACGCTTACTTGAAATTATTTTAACTTAGGGGTCATGCCACGCCAGTGCGCTGCTGATTGTAGCGAACCCGCAGTCTCGATAATTCAAATAAGTGATGACAGTGCATTGTTGTCTTGTCATCGCAAGTCATCAAAATTATTCCAACTATATCCCCCAAGAATATCAAAGGAGTTTAAAAATCATACAAGTTGATAAAGATAGAAAAAGTGCAAGTATCTGTTCTTCAAGTATAAGATCAGCTTCTTGAAAAGAAAAACAATTGATTAGGAAGGATAATGATCAAAGTCAAAATACGTAAAATTCTTTTAATCCTTATTTCATGGATATTCAATATTCATCGATTGAGAGGTAACTTTTGAATCCAAAAAATTAACTCGAGATTAATAGACAATTGAGTGAGAAGTTATTTTAAAAAATAATTTCTTAGGTACAAGGAAAAGAATATAAGTGATACAAACTTATGATATGGCGATGTTTAGAGAAGAAATAAGATAAAGTTGTACAAATGATCATGATTAGGGAGAAAATGATCGAAGGCAAAAGAAATATAAACTTAAATTTATATTTCTCTAATATTCAAGATCAAGGAAAACTATGTATAAAGCACTATGTCTACCTATTATGAATATATTTATACACAAATATATATATGTATAGCCTAAGTAAATCCTAAAATATCATTCTAAGAGAAGGTTGTCCTATTTCCAAGTAAAATATAAATTTAAATAGCAATAATACATATATTATATTCAATATATAATTTATAAAAATTATTCACAATACTAGAAATGGACTACCAATATATATACACATCTATATATCTACATGGACGACGTTGGTCGCACTACATGACCACCAGGACTTGGGTTGGGTTCGGGCTAGTTTAGAACAACCATGTCTTCTAAAAGCCAATAATCTTAATAATAAGTAATTAAATTATTCCTATGGTTATGTCATAATTTGGCCTTGTTTTTCTAATTAGTACACACCTACTCTATCATGGCTAGAACACTAGTTAAAGCACTCGACCACACTTCCAGTGCTAAAATTCTTGGTCTTGCACTCCAAGACTTAACCATGACTAAGGCCTTCTATAATAAATATTTATAAAATTCTAAAAATCACATTTTAATTCAAACAAATAAATAAAAGGATATTTCCAAACTTTCGAAAAGAGGGGTTACGGATCTACCCACTTTAGAAATATTATCGAATCAGAATACAATAGTGCATCCTTCTATGAAAATCAAAATCATCTAATAGGATTTAGAATTCGATGAGGCATATGTAGCAACATTAACTACCCAACTGTCAATGCAAACTAGGGACTCATAGTCCTAACCATTCTCCTAAAATTGACTTACTCCTAGTTGTGAATGAGCATTTCCTAGTCGCAAGCTCGCAGTAGTACGACTAATATGGTACAACCACGAGTTCGCACAACTTACGAAAATGGACCTGCATAGGCCACCACAAAAACTTGTCACGACCCGTGCCCGCTTTTCGGATACGAGACGTGTCCAAGCCAGCCTACGCCGCAGAGTCGACGGTAGAACGCTGTCAAGCCCGTAATAAATAAATGCTCAAAATAAACTTTTTTGCTCATTCACAGTTCTAATAGATTACAATATTTACAAGAATTATATTCAAAGAAAATATAATATTTTTACATATTTGAAATGACTAAAACATGGCTATCTAATCTCTAGGTTTGGCCTGTAAATACACCCGAATCTTCCAATGCTAAAGAAGCCACGGCTAACCTGAAAAATGTTGGTTTTCAGTCAGGAATGGAACGAGTACATTCTCACAACATTTTTAATAAATGACAAAATTCATAAATCCGTACATAATAATGAAGTACACGACGAAAAGATAAGCATGAAATCATGGCAAAAACTAAACATGGTGAAAATGATAAGTGAGTACTAAAATGGAGTAGACATGTAGCTAGCAATGTATAATGTAGAACCAGTAACTATATCTATCTAGTGAGTTGAAATACTACTTCGACATGTAAACGACTAAGAATAAATCCGGTACCCCGCACATGAAATGTGCGACTGCTATTAGGCACGAATAAGATCCGGCACCCCGTACGTGAAGTGTGCGACTGCTATTAGGTACGAATAATTTTAGGTTTATTTACATGTCTAGATTATTTCTCTGCCCGACTAGTACTCATGGATCCAAACAGGTCACGAATACGGTAATAAATTGGTCACGAACAACATGTTTAGAATCCATAACTACTATCTCGTATAACATCGTGTCAAGAACCAATAAAATATCAATGTAAAACACTACTACATACATGATTCATAGAGATAATCAAATATGAAAACTATCAGAGATGTACTCGCTGAGGTCCTATGCTGATGAAACTGATAGTACAACCACTCAGATGAGTCACTAAGTCATCACATGCAAAAGTCTCCGGATGCTAAAATAAATATTATCAACGTTTTTAGAATATTCAAATTAGCTAGAATTGCCTGTCCTTAAGTCCAATTCAGGATACAGGAGCAAAACAGTAATTTCGGGCCAAACGATGTCCGTCGTTGGACCCGTTTTGCACCGAAAAGCGTGCCAGAGTCAATGGTCTCTAAAGTCATCAAACTACATGTCTACGGATTAGTTTCGATGATATAAACCCAACCGTATGTCCAAAGTTGGATTACGGCGGCCCGAGCACAAAATTGTCCGTTGAGACAGATCGTAGGGCCCGCAAAACGGTGTTCCGTTCAAATGTCTCAGAATCGGACCAAACTTGGCATACATGACCAAAAAAATGATACGCTCCTGTTGGCGCAAGTTTCGTTTTGATTTGACGAACATGCATAAAGTAATTGGGAAATTTGCAAAGAGACCGATACGGTAAATTTTGACGGATATGCATCAAATTCATCGCGCACACGCAACCAATTTGAATTCTGTCAAAGCCCACACATCTGCGAAGTCGATACGCACCTTTCGATGCTTTCGGTTCGCATCCACGTCGTCCGGTTTAGCGGGATGCACGTTGTACCGGAGGATTGCTTAAGTTTTTTAAAACAGTTTATCTAGGTTTTTTTCCCTATTTTCAAACCGATTTAGCCTGTAAAATAATCCATTACAAATAAAAGTAAAAGAAGGTTTTTGATCATGGTTATCTTGTCTGTGAATGTGTTTAAATAGATTTTGTATTTCCTAACTGGATCGGCCAATTTTGGCGGTTTCACTTTCGAGACTGCTCTATTTCGAACAGATTTTTGTCGAACTTGGGTTCGATTTTTCGGGCAATATAGATCGCCTAAAATGAAACTAATTGATAGGAGTTATAGCTGTATAGGTTTTCGAATTACCTGCGAAGACGGATCGAACAAGGATCGATCATGCGTTGTGAGAACTCGCCGAGAAGTTGCCTCCGTAGTACAGTTACTGCTGTGCGTGGATTGACAGCCGGCTGTGCCCGCGTGGCCTGCGGTGGCTTAGTTACGATCGAATTTCTAAAGAATGATCAAGGTTCTAGATGCAATCTAAACAAGGCTATAGTTCCATAGATATAAGTTAAGATACAGTCACGATCAAGGTTAATCATGCAAATTATCCATGCATGATAAAATTAGAAAGTTAGCACGAGCATGAACAAGGTCAGAATAGTCATGATCAAAATAGAATACAAAATATAACATTAACAATAATTGATTTGAAATATATGCACGATTATGATTATAGTCAAGAGAGCTTAGTCGTGATCAAATTTGTTTAGGAACGATCAATTAGTTAAGCAAAACTGTATAGGCATGATTATAGAATCAAACCTAGGAAAGAATACGAATTGACTCGATCGAAATATAATAAAAGGAGTCTAGTCATGATCAAAATTGTTCAAGAATGATCAATTCCAAAATTGTTTCGATATGCTTAAAATAATTATCCACAATTATTTAGGCACGAGTTTGAAATAAAAATCTAGATAAGTTTAGGAATCCAGTCGAAATTACATTAAAAGATGACAATATGAAAAATAGAAGGATAAGAAAGGAAGGAAGAATTACCAGTTTATTGAGAAGATTATGACTAGGAATAAGCACAAATCAATTTGAAAACTTAATAGTTATATGCCAATAAGACGTAGTCTCTATGGTATTCGAAACTCGTAAACATAATCGAAGTCATTTTACCGAAAATTTATGCCTCGCCAATATACAGCTAGCTGCATTAAACCCTTGGTTCCACAACTCAAGCAATGTTGCGGTAATGAATACTCTATCAACTCTATCTAATCTTAACATAACAACTCAAGGATGAAATAAGACGACCAAGACATAATTTTAATAATGTTCGATCACCCACGCTTACTTGAAATTATTTCAACTTAGGGGTCATGCCACGCCAGTGCGCTGCTGGTTGCAGTGAACCCGCAGTCTCGATAATTCAAATAAGTGATGACAGTGCGTTGCTGTCTTGTCATCGCAAGTCATCAAAATTATTCCAACTATATCCCCCAAGAATATCAAAGGAGTTTAAAATATCATACAAGTTGATAAAGATAGAAAAGTGCAAGTATCTGTTCTTCAAGTATAAGATCAGCTTCTTGAAAAGAAAACAATTGATTAGGAAGGATAATGATCGAAGCCAAAATAAGTAAAAATCTTTTAATCCTTATTTCACGGATATTCAATATTCAACGATTGAGAGGTATCTTTTGAATCCAAAAACTTAACTCGAGACTAATAGACAATTGAGTGAGAAGTTATTTTAAAAAATAATTTCTTAGGTCCAAGAAAAAGAATATAAGTGATATGAACTTATGATATGGCGATGTTTAGAGAAGACATAAGATAAAGGTGTATAAATGATCATGATTAGGGAGAAAATGACCGAAGGCAAAAAAAATATAAACTCAAATTTATATTTCTCTAATATTCAAGATCGAGGGAAACTATGTATAAAGCACTATGTCTACCTATTATGAATATATTTATACACAAATATATATCTATAGCCTAAGTAAATCCTAAAAATCCTAAAATATCATTCTAAGAGAAGGTTGTCCTATTTCCAAGTAAAATATAAATTTAAATAGCAAAAATACATATATTATATTCAATATATAATTTTGGGTTTGTTTACATGTCTAGAGTATTTTCCCGCCCGACTAGTACTCAAGGATCCAAACAGGTCACGAATACGATAATAGATTGGTCACGAACAACATGTTTAGAATCCATAACTACTATTTCGTGTAACATCGTATCAAGAACCAATAAAATATCAATGTAAAACACTACTACATACATGATTCATAGAGATAATCAAAATATAAAAACTATCAGAGATGTACTCGCCTGAGGTCCTATGCTGGTGAAACTGATAGTACAACCACTCAGATGAGTCACTAAAGTCTTCACATGCAAAAGTATCCGGATGCTGAAATAAACATTACCAACATTTTCAGAATAATCAAATTAGCTAGAATTGCCTGTCATTAAGTCCAATTCAGGATATAGGGGCAAAACGGTAATTTCGGGCCAAACGATGTCCGTCGTTGGACCCGCTTTGCACCAAAAAGCGTGCCATTGTCAATGGTCTCTAAAGTCATCAAACAACATGTCTACGAATTAGTTTTGATGATATGAACCCAACCGTATGTCCAAAGTTGGATTCCGACGGCCCGTGCACAAAATCGTAAGTTGAGAGATCGTGGGGCCCGCAAAACGGCGTTCCGATCAACTGTCTCAGAATCGAACCAAACTTGGCATACAGGACCAAAAAATGATACGGTCTTCTTGGTACAAGTTTTATTTCGATTTGACGAACGTGCCAAAGTAATTGAAAAATTTACAAAGAGACCGATACGGTAAATTTTGACAGATACGCATCAAATTCGTTGCGCACACGCAACCAATTTAAATTTCATCAAAGTCCATACGTCCGCGAAGTCGATACGCACCTTTTGATGCTTTCGGTTCGCGATCACGTCGTTCGGTTTAGCAGGACGCACATCGTACCGTAGGATTTCTTAAGTTTTTGTTAACAGTTTATCTAGGTTTTTTCCTATATTCAAACCGATTTAACCTATGAAATAATCCATTACAAATAAAAGTAAAAGAAGGTTTTGGATCATGGTTATGTTGTCTGTGAATGTGTTCAAATATATTTTGGATTTCCTAACTGGATCGGCCAATTTTGGCCTTCCGAAATAGGGGTTTCACTTTCGAGACTGCTCTGTTTCGAACAGATATTTGTCGAACTTGGGTTCAATTTTTTGGGAAATATAGATTGCTTAAAATTGAACTAATTAATAGGAGTTATAGCTGTATAGGTTGTCGAATTACCTGCGAAGACGGATCGAACAAGGATCGATCACGCGTTGTGAGAACTCGCCGAGAAGTTGCCTCCGCAGGGCAGTTACTGCTGTGTGGGGGATGACAGCCTCTGTGCCTGTGCCGCCTGCGATGCCCAGGCCGTGCGATAGTGCTCGGTGTCGAGGTCACCTGGGGTGGCATGGGGGTGACGGCATTTGGGTTTAAGGTTTGGGTTTTCGATAGATTCATCTCTCTCTCTCTCTCTCTCTCTCTCTTTTCTATATATATCTAATGTGTGTAGAACTTGTGGTCGGGTTTGGGGGAATCTCGGCTGGGCTTGGGTTCTGTTCTGGGGGGGGGGATTTTAGTTTTTCTTTTTTTTTACTATTCCATTATATATATATATATATATATAGATATATATATATATATATATATATATATATTTTCTATTCCATTATATATATAATTTTTTTCCTTATATATATATATGTAGTTTTTTTTTTTTGTTTTTTTTTTTTTTTTTTTTTTTTTTTTTTTTTT